>PVKS010003140.1:0-107982 GCA_004027875.1 Aplodontia rufa | reverse complement strand
ATATGCTAATTTGCATATACTAAGATCCACCTATGCTTCACCCAGTAGAGCGTAGAGTCCTGTGCCCAGCTTCCTGATTTTCAGCAGCCCAGCAGTGATATCTTATTGTTGTTTTAATTTACGTTTCTCTTATTACTAATGGAGTTGAGTATCTCTTGATATGCTGTTAGCCTTTCAGTCTCCTCCTTTTTGAATTGTCCATGTTCCCTGCCCCTTCCTGATTGGAATGGCTCTTTTTCTTATTGGTTGGCAGGCCTGCTTTGTGTATTTTGTAGATATCAACTCCTGTTGGTTTAAACACTGAAAATACTTTCTTCCAGTCTGTCATCTGTCTGTGACCCAGGTCCGTGGTATCTCTTGTTGACCAAAAGTCTTTAACCCTTGATGTTTTCCAGTTTTGATGAAGATTTTTCCCCCTCCCCTGGGTTACAAATACATTCTACAACATTTTCTGATTTTATAGTTATGTTCCTCCCATTGCATTTGATGTTAGATAGGGGTCCAGTTTTTTTTTTTTCCTCCATACAAGGAGTCATTTTTCCTAACATCAGCTTGCTAGGCAATCACCTTCTCTCCATTTACTGTCTCCAAAGTCTATGCCCGAGCCTTCCAACCTATCCCATTAGTCTACAAGCTACTCTGGCTCTTTGCCACTCTGCCCTGGTGAATATGACTCTTCTGTATGTAGGTTAATATCTATTTAGTGAAGCAACTTGTTTTTTCTTACTTTTCTTCTTTTAAAGTTGCCCTTTGTGTGGACCTCTATTATTCTGGATGAATTTTAAAGTAAGTTTATCAATTCTTTCAAAAGCCAGTTGGGATTTTGATTGAGATCACATTGAACTGAAAAATTAACTTAGGATACTATCTAGTGTTGGTGCTATTTAATTATCTATTCAAACGATCTACTAGGCTTTACTAGGATTTAAGTTTTCTACATAGAAGTCTTATGTAGTCTTGATTAATTCCTAGACACTTTATGGTTTTGATGATATTATGAATAGTTATCTTTATTTTTATTACAATTCCTTGTAATTAGTTGATTGTTGCTGGCATAGGAAAATGCTTCCAACTCTTTTTTAAGTTCCTCTTTTTTTTTCTGGCTACCTTGCTGAACTCTTATTGATTCTAATAATTTGCTTTTCGTATGCCTATGATATATCATGTGATCTACAAATGGAAGTGTTTTGTTTCCTCCTCTCTGATCTTCACCTCCCTTTCCTCCTTATGTTTCTGTAGAACCTTGGTTATGACCTCTAGTTCTATATTAAGCATCTATGTGTTCTTGAAATTAAAGAGTATAAGTACATATACTTTGACCATTGAATGTGATTGTTGTGGTAGGATTTTAATATCTAGCCTTGTCTTACCAGTTCAATAAGAGCTTTCAGCATAGAACATCGTTGAACCTTGTCAGTGTATTTTCCTATATCTATTAAGACAATCACAATTTCAGTCCTTTAGTATAGTTCATATTGTATTGGTTTCTAATACTCTGTGAGATCAGTTAACGAATATTTTTACTTAGGATGTTTGCAGAAAATGTTTATAATGTTCTAGAATTTCTGGAATAACACATATAAGATAGGAATTAGCCTTCCTTGATATTTTAGAAGACTCAAATGTAAAAGCATCTAAGTCTGGACTTCTTTAGGAGGAAAGCTCTTTGACTCCCTTTTCAATTTATTTATTTCTTCTTGCATCAACTTGGGATTTTATAGTTTTCTGGGTATTTTAACATTTCATTTAGGTTTTCAAATTTTTAGCATACATAGGATCATAATATTTTAAAGTTATTTTAAAGTATTTATTGTATCTATGAGTTATTGCCCTCCTTTCTTCTATATTCCATTCATTTATATTATTTATACCTGTTTTTCTCAGTCAGTGTTGCTAAAGATCTGTTTATCACATTAGCTTCTGTGAAGAACTGGCTTTTGCCTTCATTAACCTCGTTTGATAGTGGTGGTGGTCTCTCCATTTCATTGATTTCTGCCCTTAATTATTTCACTTGTTTTATTTTGCTCTGTGACTCTTTCCCAAACTTTTTGAATTGAGTACTAAGCCTATTATTTTTAAATTTTCTTTTGTTCTTTCTTCTCTTCTCCTTCTCCTTTTTCCTTTTTGAGACAGTTGAACAGGATACTGGGATCTCATTTGACTGATCTTGAACTCACGATCCTCCTGCCTCAGCCTCCCAAGTAGCTGGTATTAGAGGCACACATCACTGTACCCAACTCTTTTTATTTCTTTTCTTTCCTTCCTTTCTTTTTTTTTTTTTAAAGAAAGAGAGGCAGTGAGAGAGAGAGACAGACAGACAGAATCAATTTTTATTTAGTTTTTCATGTGGCTTTTGTTGCTCTGATATTTAGTTGTGTATGTGATGCTGGGGTTTGAACCTGCATACTCACGAATGCCAGGCAACCGCCGAAATGGCCAAGCCACCGCTCCAGCACCCACCTTCTTGTTTCTTAATAAATTTATTTTGTCAGTATGGGTATTTGTGTGTGTGTGTGTGTGTGTGTGTGTGTGTGTGTGTGTTTTAATGGAGATTAGATCCAGGGCCTTGCACATGCTAGCAAATACTCTCTACCACTAGGCCACAATCCCCAGCCCTTTTTAAAATTTTATTCAGCATAGAGTTCTATATATGGTTTGATATAAGCTGGAGGTTATATAAACTCATTTAGTAATTATATAATTTGATTCTTTTTCTGTTTAACTTTCTCTGCTTGATCTATCAGTTTCAGAAACGATTATAATAAAACCTAGGACTACAATTGTTGATTTATCTTTCTCCCTGTAGTTCCCTAAGTTGTGGCTTGATGTATTTTGTTAGCTGTGCGTCCATATGGCTCTATTTTCTTGTCTATTTTTCTACTTGTTGGCATATAACATCTCTCCTTGTCCCCTTATGACACTTTCTCATTTGTTTCTATTTTGCCATTAACATTGCTATCTCAGCCTATTTCGGTTTGTAAATGTATCTTATCAGGTTATATATTACTAGATCTCATTTTCTTACCCGGTATGAGCATCCCTGTCTTTCCACTGATGCGTTTTAGTCTTTTCCATTGATTATTATTGCTATTATCATCAGATTCATTTCTACCACCATCTTATTTTCTATTTTCCATTGCTTGCTTCTCTTTTTCTCTTTTCTAGTGTACCACTGAGGGATCAGGTTTTCTCCTGCAAGTTGAAAAGCTTTATATTTCATTTTCAAAGTAGTTGCCCTAAGTTATATAACCCTTCTACTTAAGGGAGAGAATAAGAGAATCAGTTTCATTTATTTTTCCATCTGGTCTTTGTTTCTCCAACACCTACTTGTGTGTGTGGTGCTGGGGTTTGAACCTGCGACCTTGCACTTGCCAGGCAAGCACTCTAACCACTGAGCAACTGCTCCAGTCCCTTATGTAACCCTTTTGAGAACTCACAATCATTTATTATGATTTCAAATTAACATCTATAGTTAAACACTCTCTCAGACCTCTGATTTCCCCACACCGGTCCACCCCCTCATGCTGATATTGTCTAGATTAGAATTTCCATTCTGGGTTCTTATGATGTGCACCTCCTTTTCTTTCATTTGCCCTAGTCTTCTTCCTTAAGACAACAGTCTTCCCTGAGATCTGATCCCTTTACTCAACAGATCTCTGGAAACTTCCTTTGGATTTTTTTCCCTTCTTATTTGAGAGTTTCTCCCAAAAGTGTTAGTGATTTGAGTCTTTTTGTAGCACACCTTCTAAAGATCTATAATTTTTTTCTTATTTTTTCAAGCTTAAGAGTTTCACTAGATATAAAATTCTAGGTTCAAAGTTCTTTTCTTTTTTAATTTTTATTAAGGAGTTGAGTTATTGTACAATCATAAATGCATCTAAAGTAACACGACGATATACATTTGTTCTTAAACCAGAATTACCCCCGCATCTCCCTCAAAGTTCTTTTCTTCACAATTTCCAAAGTATCATTCCGTGTTGCTGAGCAGATGGAGAAGTTCAATGGCCACCTGGTGCTTGTAACTTTATGGGGTATCTTCCCTTTCTCTCTGGGAAGATTTTATATATGAAAATATATAATTTATTAAATTCTATTATAAATCTTCAAGTTTTCTTCATTATTCCTGTCTTACCTTATTCTTTCACCTTTCATTTTTATTTATTGTGGAAAATTCTATCTACATTTTTTCAATATTCCTTCCACGCGTTTTTTTTATTCTTCTCTCCTCTGCAACCTGTATTGTTTTTTAACCCTTTCCCGCCATCTTCTAAGGAAATTCTTTGAGTTGACCTTCCAGTTTACTAACTTGTTCTTTTTTGTATGTACTTTAATATTTATATTCCTTGTCCTCATCTTAAGAGAGAGGGTCCATTTTTATTTTTATTTTTCATCTGGCTTTTGTTTCTCTGACACTTAGTTGTATGTGGTGCTGGGGTTCAAACCCAGGTCCTCGCACATGCCAGGCAAACACTGTACCTCTGAGCCACCGCTCCAGCCCCACTAATATATTTCTTGAGGGACTGCTTATTCTCAGGCTGCAGTTGACAAGGACTCTGCATGCCGTCTTTCTTCTCTAGGGGACAAGCTCATCGAGTCTCTCTTTACTTTACTCTGTTAGAGTTCGCCATGTTGTTCTGGTGACAAATTTGGGGCACAAGTTTCCATGCGTCCTTTGGGCTGAAGAGAAGAGTGGGTGTGAACACTAGGGTGGGTGCCCTAGTCACCCGGAATCGTGGGCCCCTCTCCCTGAGTCAGGGTCTTCTCTCTGAATCTATAAAGGGAAGCTCGGTTAACCAACTCCCCTGGGGGGGTCCATAAGAGCAGGTGTGAGCTGTTGGTGAGTCAATATCTATCTTTATCCGTCCTCACCCCAGCAGGGCTGTTGCCTGAAGGACCAGGCAGCAAGGGAATGCCAGGAAGCAGTAAGAAAGAACCTATAGGGCTTTTCTCCAACCTGTTCCAACCCTGACCTTCCCTAAACTCTGGCCCTCACCAGACAGCCCCAGCCAACTACAGACACCGGCCCAAACAGCGTGCGGCCCCCTGAGGCTCCAGTCTTCCATCTGTTTATTACATCCCAGAATCCGTATCTGCTGCTGTGGTTACTCCAGGGTTGACTTTGGGGCAAGAATTGGCCGTTCTAAATCACCATTTTGGCATAATCCAGACGGTGTGTATGACCCCCCTCCAAATAACTTACCCTTTCTTCCTGGGTTTTGCCTCACATGTCTGACTCTGGGCAGAAAAGGACATCATGGCAAACTGGAGCCTCCAGGCTGAGGGGCCACCCAGAGCCATCTCTCCTGCCCCTGGGACCAAGCCACACAGTGCAGCTGTGCCTGCAGGCCCAGATCTGGGGGAAGGGGAAGAAAGGCCTCAACCTTCTCACTTGGGCTCAGGACAGCCATAGACCATGATGGCCCCAAGGCTGTGCCCTCCCCCAGCCTGGCCAGGGGCACAGGTGCCACCGTCTCCCCAATGTATAGCCTAGGACAGCTGGATTCCTGTGTCAAGTGAATCACCAGAGCTAAGGGAGGTCTTGTTCTTGCCTTCTCCCCACCCTGGCTGTGGCCTGCAGCCTCAGTTGAGTCTCAGGTGCTGAGGACAGGTGTGAAGCCTCTCTGTGAGGCGACGAGCAGAACAGGAGATAACTGTGACAGAGGCCCACCGCTGCCTCCTAAGCCAACCTCCAGGAGGCCTCGGGCTCCTGGTTGCACAGCTGCCTACTCCCTTCCCCTCCTGGTTTCCTTAGGGCCCCAGAGAGAAGGGCATGCTGCTTGACCCAGCTCCTCCCAGGCCTCCTTCCCAGGCCTCTGCCCCCTAATCAGCCGGGTGTAGCATCCAACTCCTTCCTTCCAAGACTCCCAGGGGACAGGTCAGCCCAGGCTCCAGCTGGCAAGCAACCTGATGCCCCTTCCAAGGGCACTGCCTCTCCTTTCCATGCACTGCACACAGGACACCTGAACCACAGAGATACATAACATTCAGAGTTAATCACCGTGTCCTTCTTGCCCAGCACAGGTCACGTGCAGACCGTCTCTGCTGTTCTTGAGTCTCTGCAAGGGACCATGTTGGGCATCTAAGGGCTGCCAGGCCCAGGCTAGAGATACCCTGGATAGAGGATAGGTCATACAGGAGCTTAGGAAGGGGGCCTCCTCTGGGGCAGTGTGCAGAGACCACCAGGAGGAGCAGGAGCCAGAGTTGTGACAGACAGCATCTAAGAGCTGGCCACCAGGTGGGGAGAAGTGGCGCTCACTGTGGAAAGCGCTATCTTCCCACAGCGGACAGGGAAGTTTCTTGTTGTCACAATGGGGACCCACTGGCACCTCCTGGGAAAGGATCACTTCCCACTTGAAGGGACCCCACTGGGAGAGAGCATCAGCCCCTCCTGCAGCAGTGCCCCTCCTAGCTATCTACCATACCCACAGCAATTCACAGATGCTGACGCTCAGGCTCAATGGGTAACATTCTTCACAAGGCGACAGAGTGCAGATGGCCAGGCTGAGTTTCTAAGTCCACACTGAGGTCAAATTCAAAGCCCTTTTGTACGGATACAATAGAAAACCACCCAGGACTTGCCTGACCCTGACTGGGATCCACACATGCCCCTTCCCTCCATTTGTCCCTCTGAGAAGTGACCCACAGCCTGGCAGTGGGTTAATAGTTAACAGTGGTCATCCACTGCAGGGGAGGCAGGCCTCCCACCCCCAAAGAGAGCAAGCCCTTCCTGGCCACCCCCTCAAAGAACAGGCCTGTGGGGGTTTCCAGCAAGAGCTTGGAAGAGAAACCCTTGCAGATCCTGCGAATGTCCTTGGCTCCCCAGCCTCTCTTCTCTCACCCTTACTCCCCGGGCCTTCTGGAACCAGCTCAATGAGATACAAAGCATGGGCAAGAAGGCAATGTCCCTCCTGGCTCAGTGGAGTGAGTGACTCCGAGTAAGGGAGGGGCCCCACCTCTGCTCGGACAAGGGTTGAGGGGGCTGTGGTGGGGCTAAGCAACCTGAGTGGGCAGGAGGTGGCCTGCAAGAAAGATAATGCTCCTACAACACTGCATGGAACATGGAAACAGAGCCTGGGTGGTGTCCCTTTTCCCAGAGGCTGGAACCTGAGATCCTCCATTTAACCTACAACTCGGAGAAACTGAGAGAGGGAGGGAGCCCCCGACTTTGTCTGGGAGAGCTTGGGAGTCTATACTGAGTCCACCTCACACTGGTGTGGTTTGGCACTAACACAGGCCCAGTGTAGACCAGAATCCACAGGAGAGGCCAGATTAGCAAGAGTACTTGAGCAATGATAATAAGCACTGCTGCTGTGACTGAGCACCTAGTGTGTGCCAAGTAGGGCTGAGAGCTCTGCCAGTGCATTGTATTCACTAGAATTTGCAAGTGGCTATCATTCCAGGTCATAAGGAACCACACCAGGATTTGAGCCCTAGTTTATCTGATTCCAGAGCCTGGGGACATTTGCAAAATGGACAAGACTCAGTCCAACCTCAAGAAGCTCATCCCAGTGGGAAGATGGAACATGGGAGGAAGATGACTTCAGCCTGGGGGTGGTGGAGAAGGGGTCCTGGCCCCTGCTTACACCAGGAAGCTGTAGGCTGTAAGCTTCTTAGGGGCAGGAATGAGCCAGACGATGTCTTCCCATCATTGGCTGGCACCCATCATGGAACTGGGAGAACATTGCCAAGCAGAAGCATGAAAGAAAGCACGGACATCCACTCGACTGGCGCTTGTCACTGCGGGCCTCTGCTCAGGCCTGCAGGGCTCAGCAGAGCTGGTAGTACATACAAGCTCTTAGCTCTTAGCTCTGGCCTTGCAAGATAAGAAGTAGGCAAGGCACATATATGATCGCTTAAAAGGGCCTTAGAGTGGCTAGAGCAGTGGTTCAGAGGTTGGAGCACTTGCCTGGCATGCACAAGGACCCAGGTTCAAACCCCAGCACCACATACACAACTAAGTGTCCAAGAAACAAAGGGCAGATAAATAAATAAAGTTGATTCTCTCTTTCCTTTCTCTCTCTCTCTCTCTCTCTAAAAAAAAGTTGGGGGGCTTAGAGGAGCTGAGGTTGTAGCTCAGTTGGCACATCACTTGCCTAGCACATGTGAGGCACTGTGTTCAATCCTTAGCATCACATAAAAAACTAGGGGGCCTTAGACGCCCCCTAGTTTAACCCTGGTATTCCACAGTGGAAGAAGCAGGTCTAGAAGGATGTCTTTGAAGCACATCCAATACTCCCTCCCCCCACCAAAAAAAAACCAAAAAACAAAAACAAAAATAAACCCCAGTACAACCCTGTAGTTGGATATGCATGAGTCCAGGCCTGGTCAGTGATCAAGCTGGGCCCAGTCCAGGTCATTCTCCACGCACACGGGGAACACCTGTCTGCAAAGCCCCAGATCCCTGGGACTGATAGGAAGTGGAACTCTGCACTCTGGCCAGCACCAGTCAGGTCAGGGCTAAGCCTGGAGCGGGTGAACTGGGTCACGGCTGGACACTTGAAGGGCCCCTGAGATCTCTCCTAGCAGAGATCCTCTTTCCCTCCCCACACCACAGTGCCCACCTCCCTACTTCTGCCAATGGTCCTATTGCAGACTGCTATTTCAGGTCAGTGTCTGTCTCCAGAATTATCTAGAAGCATCTGCAAGACTGAGACGCACCTTGCATCGCACATGCGTCACACACAGGGCCTGGTGTACAGAAGGTGCCCCTGAATGGGCTTGCTGGTTTGCAATATCTTGAGTAGCAGTGTTTGGCTGAGCTGCGACCTGAGTCCCCAGCAGTAGCAGGCACACACCCTGGGGCTTAGGGGCTGAGATGGAGTGTGATCTTAGATGATGTACTGGGTTTCCTTAGGCCAGGCTCCAGGCCATCAGTTTTCAGAAGACCCCCAGAAAGAGAAGACGCCACCCTCAGCTGTGGCCACAGGAAGAGTCACTCTTGTGCTTCCCAGGCTGGAGAAGGGCACAAACCTGTAACCTGGCGGTGTCTGTCACCAAGAAGCCAGGCCTGGCCAGTTTCTGGTATGACCATCACGATCACAACCATTATAATAAGCTGCTCTGATGACTGGGAACTTACTGAGTGCCAGCTCTGTGCTGAGCACTTGGCCAACCTCACGGTCACCCCAAGAAGTGCGTCCTGTTGCCATCACCCCGCTTTAGAGAGGGCAGTACTAACCTGCCAAAGTGCACTCCACTTGTAAGGGACTGTGTGGCAGTCGGGTCTGTCATTCGAGTCCTGAGCTGAGTACCTGCTATGTGCCGGGCCCTGCGATGAGTGTGGGGAGACCCCAGTGAACCAGATCGAAACCTGAGTTTCAGCTCTGCTCCTGCTCTGCCTGTCCTGAGAGTGACAGTCAAGGCTGTCCCTAGAGTTCCCGAAGCCAGTGGGAGGGAGATGAGCAAGAGGGCTGGTATATGGGGAGGCCAGGCCTGCAGCAGGCGGGCAAGCTCTGCCTCTGGTGACACAAGGCTGATACTTAGAGCCATGGAGAGCATAGGGCCATGTCACCATTGCCTAGTGCTGTATAACGAAGCACCCCTAAACCCCGTGACTGACACTGTCCATGCTTGAGTATTGCTTATGATCCCATGGTTGGCTGGACTGAGCTGGACAGTGTCCACGTGGTGCTGCCTGGGTGCTCCTGTCATCTGGGGCTCTTTGGGTCTCCTCCTCATAGCCCCATCCTCTAGGGCCTCTCTGCACTTGGACCTCCTCCAGCAGGGTGACCTGGACTTCTCTGCATGCCACTATCAACTTCTTTTTGTTTTTTTAAGAGAGAGAGAAAGAGAGGGAGATAGAGAGAGGGAGAGAGACAGGACCACTTTTACTGTATTTTTCATCTGGTTTTCATTTCTCCAACACTTAGTTGTGTATGTGGTGCTGGGGTTCAAACCTGGGTCCTCACACACGCCAGGCAAGCACTCCAACCATTGGACCACTGCTCCAGCCCTGCCACTGTCTTCTAAGAGGGTGAAAACTGAAGTTCTAAGAGCCACGCAGTGTCACATCTGCCACATTTGGATAAAAGCCAGCCACAGGGCCCACTGAGGCTCAAGGAGAGGGAAGTCAAAGCCATCTTTGATGGGAAGAGAGATAAAGTCACAAGAGGAATTGTTGGAGTTCCCTTCAGAAAGAAAGCCCTGGCCACTGATTCAGGGAGCACCCGAGCACCCTAGAGGGCACCACCATCACTGCTCCTTCAGGGTTTCCTCTGCGCCCAGGTTTAGGTGACACTCTCCCCTCTATTTTACGAATGAGGACACTGGAAGACAAGGAAACATGCTAAAGATCACAGAGCTGTGCCAAGTGGCAGAGACAGAATGTGAACACGGGCAACCTGGTTCTTGTCTTAAGCACTAAAATGTATGGCCGCTTACTTGGGGCAAATTCTCTCTGAGCCCCACCTCCTTATCTGTAAAGTGGGGATTTGATTATACAGTGTGTGGCAGGTGCGCAGCCAGTGCCCGGCCAGCACTCAGTAAGCAAATGTTGTGTTGTTGCTGGCAATCTGGAAGGATGGCCAGAGCCACAGGCCCCTCTGAGTCAGCCTCACGAGCCTACCTCCTCAGGAGAAGGCCCAGTGTGGTGGAATAAGTCCCAGGCCAAACTCCAGAGTCTTGAGTTCCAGTCCTGCCTCTGCCACACCAGCTGTGCATCCTTGGTCGCCTCCCTTTGCCGCGTTTTGAGTGAAGGCCTCCCTGCAGAAGCCCTTTCCCTTCCATCAAGTGGTTCAGAGCTCCCAACCCCCCAAACTCCCCAGCTCATCTTGTGTGTGTGCATCCCCATAGCCAAAACAGGATGAGAAGAAGCAAAAAAGAGACTGGAGAATTCGACAGGCCAAGGCAGATGCAGTATCAGCAAGTGGGGAGAGGAAGGGCCTGAGAGACGTGTGGTGTCAGACAAATGCACACAGAAATTTCCCATAGGAAAAAGCAAAACCAAATAACGCCTCCACTTCTGCAGTGCCGTGTCCTTTACAAAATCCTGTCACCTGTGTGGTTGCATTTGGTTCTTTCAACAGCCCTGTGAGGGCGATATTTATCTTAGCTAGCTTCTTTTTTTGGGGGGTGGGAGGTGCTATAATAAAATACCTGAGACAGGATAATTTATAAAGAATAGAGGTTTATTTGGCTCTCAGTTCTGAAGGTAGGAAGTCCAAGAGTAAGATGCCAACATTTGTTCAGCATCTGGCAAGGGCCTCCCTGCTGTACCTCATGATGAAAACCAGCAAGCGTCATATTGATGCTTTGACCCCACCCCACCCCCAGAGATTCCACCTCAGTCAGTCTCGAGGCCTGCACCTGGGGACTCTTAAAAGCTTCTAGAAATTACTCTAACAAGCAGCTGGGCATGGGGACCACTGAGAAGGAGAGAGAGATAGAGACAGAGAAAGTGATGTCAGAGAAAATGGATGTGCTGAGGAGAAAAACGAGAGAGAGAGAGAGAAGGAAAATAGAGAAATGAGAGGAAAGATAGTGCGGGTAAAAAACGAGGAGATGGAAAAGCGAGGGAGAGCATGCAGGAGTGGGAGGAAGTCAGAGGAGACACACAGTCGGGACCGTTGAGGACTTGGTCTTCCCTATTTCCCTGAACACTTCTGAGAAGGGCTCGGGGCTCTGTCCCTGCTCCTGTCCCCTCCTGGTGGGGCTCCTTCTGGAATAAATTCCAAAGGCTCCGGGAGCCAATATCCAGGTAGGCTTCCCGGGAGTATCCTCCCCCTCCCTGGCCCACCCCTTCGATGGGCAAGCTGGTGCATGGGACAGGCCTTTGTGTCCCCACCAGCTGCTGTGACCCACTGAATTGCACCCTGGCAGAGACCCCCAGGAGCTTCCCTTTGCGGATCCCCTTGCCCCAGGCCATTGATTTCCCGCCCCCTTAAATGACTTAACCATCACCCTGCTGTTCCCCCTGTTAAGCTCCTCCTCATCACCAGCTCCCTCTGAAGGTGCTGTGTCCTCCATCACCTCCAGTTTCTCTGGTTCCTTCTCTCCTTCAATACCAGATCCCACCAGCCACCCTCGGGTGGAGCAATCAGCCCTGCCTGCTTCACCCCGGGGGGAAAATCTCGGTGGTTCCCCTGGCTCTCTTCACCTGTAGCTACTGGGCTGGGCTTTCCAGAGCCGCCTTATTTCCCAGCAGCCCCTTACAAGCTGCTTCATTATGCCTACCTGCCTGCCAGGGCATCAGACAGCAGGAGCCAGAGTCACTTAATGAGGCCCGTGAGCTCTGAGCTGGCCAGGCCACCCGGCTCTCCCGCTGCCCTCCACAAGCCCTCCCCACCCACCCTGGGACCCCTCCTTCTCTGCGTCTTCCTGCCCATGTACCCACATCAGCACCCCCACCCCAGGACCTGACTAGTCCTGAAGGGAGGTGACAGGAAGGCCATCTTCCTGAAATGGGCTATGACCTGCAAGACGGGTCCAGGGTGCCCCTAGCCTCCAAGTCCCACTGAAAGAGGAAAGCCCCACTTTGGAAATGGCAAGCCTGCAGACTGGGCTCCAAGCCCACTGGTTGTCTCCCCATTGTGCCCTAGTTTTTCTGTCCATAAAACAGAGACCCATACTACCAGCCTCTTGGGCTGTTGAAAAGACTAATTAGTGCACATAGAGACCCTGGACCCCCACGTGAAAAGCTCTCTGTTAATGGCAACGGTTACTACTGTCACTGTTATTATTTATTACTGGACTACTGAGCAGTCCGAATTGGATAGGGTATAAAAAAGAAACTTAAGTCACTGCCTCCCACCTGTCAAAATCCTCCTTATACCATCTCCCTGCAGCACTGCGCAGCCCTCCGAGCCCTCAGGTCATTTTAGTATCAAAGTCCAGCCAGGAAGGGTGTGCTCTGCAGCCTGGTACCTGTTTCCATCTGGCCCTCTCCCATCTCTCACGAGGAGCTCCAGATGTGGAGTGGGGTGGGAGCCCTGCTCAGACCCTCCTGACCTCCTCCCTCTCCAGCAAGGGGAGGGACGCGGTATCATTCTGGGTCTCTGCCACAGACACGATTCCTTGCGGCTTCTCTGACAAGCTCCCACCACTCCAGGTGGCATCAGCACAGCAGGGCTGCAAATGCAGGTCTTCTTGTTGACACTGTGAGGTGGGTTCTGTGGGGCACAGGAGTGGCCAGCCTCGTGGTTCAGATCCCAGCTTAGGAGACCCGGCTCCACCCCACCCAGCTCCCAGCTCTGGGGACACATCCCCTCAGCCTCCCAGAGCCGAGGGCCCCCATCTCGTAGGCAGCCCTTGGGGAGGGTGCCATCAGGGCTGGGCACACCCTTGGCCCACGGAGCATAAAGCACACACTTGCCACACCTAGCAGAACTGTGCTGGGTTCCTGTCTTCAGTGCTCTGTGGGTCACTGAGAGGCTGAGGGACAGACCAGCCAGCTCCCAGCCCAGGCAGATGCCATGGGGACTTGCATGCCAGGCTGCCTTTCTTGCAGGTGCCCAATGTCTGGGAGCTATTTCTCCAGGGGACACCACAAGAACACTGCACCCAGGGTATCATTTTTTTCATTTTTTAAGAGAGAGAGAGGCGCTGGAGCAGTGGCTCAGCGGTTATGGCACTTGCCTGGCATATGCAAGTATGCGGGTTCGAACCCCAGCACCATGAACACAACTAGGTGTTGGAGCAATGAAAGCCACATGAAAACTAAATAAAATGAATCCTCTCTTTCTCTCTCTCCCACTGTCCCTCTCTCTTTAGAAAAGAGAGGGAGAGAGAAACAGAGTTAGTTTTATTTTTTCATCTGATTTTTGTTTTTTCCTCCACTTAGTTGTGTACGTGGTGCTAGAGTTCAAACCTGGTCCTTGCACATGCCAGGCAAGCGCTCTATCACTGAGCCACTGCTCCAGCCCAGGGTGCTGTTCGTTCTACTTTTCCCTTCCCAGGTCTTCTTTGCTGTCTTAGAAAGGAGGACTGGGTGAGGGCTGGGGTGGCAGGACCTTTGAGGAAGCCCTGCTGATCATGCCTCTCTTTAGAAAATGGGGTTTTCAGCAACTTTTAGCCTCTGTGTGAGGTCCTTGCTGTCACTGCTGGGGCTTTAAGAAAAATCCCACCCAAGTTCCTATTTGTTGTTATCACTGATCTAAGGAGGACTCCAAGGGTGAGGGTGAATCTAGAAACAGTGCACTGAGGATGGGCTGCGGGTCTGACCCTCTTAACACTAAATAGGCAAAGCTCATCCCCAGTTTTTGCTGCCACAATGAGGGCTGGTTTGATCTGCCAGGGCAGGGTCTATGCTGGTCACAGGGTGTCTGCTGGGAGAGACCTGGAAGCTTGTGACTCCAGCACTCACCAGAACCAGGATCTCATGCACAGGCTTTGCTGTTGCCCTGGAGCCTGAGTCAGAAATCTTGGGAAGGTCTAGGTTCTTCCACTTCCCAGATGACCTTGCGCAGCTTCCCAGCTCTCTCCCATCTGTGGAAGAGGAGGGGACAGCAACACCCGCTCTCTGAGGCAACAGTAGGGCTAAAGTGGGTCTAGCTGTCAGTGCTTTGTCCTAGGGATCCCAGGCCCAGGTGAGGGACAGCCTAGCTGTTGGAGGTCCCTCCCACATTCCACATCCCTCCCTGCTCTTTCCATCCAAGGCCACAGCTGTCCCTCTCTCCCCAGACGTTCCGGTGGCCAGTGGCCAGCAACATTGACAGAACCGAGATGCTTGAGATTCAGATTTTCAACTACAGCAAAGTCTTCAGCAACAAGTAAGTGTGGGCTGGGACTGGGGTCCTGTCTTGCTTCTCAGGTGACCCTCTCTTTGGGCTTAAAATTGGGACCTGCACCCCTGGCCTGCCCTGGATAGATCTTCAAAGACCAAAGAGTTGCCCGGCTGCTCTCTACTTGCTATTCTGCTCCTTCAAGAGTACCCAACCCTCTGGACCATTGTCAGCCAAGAGCACCTCACCCCCCTGTCTCCTCTGTCCCCAGCCCCATCACAGCTTCTTGTCCTTTTCTTTAAACCCCCACTCTACATTGTCCTGGGGGACAGCAACCCATCAGAGAAACTAAAGACAGAATGGCTGATAGTGTCTCCTCCAGGCCATCTGTGGCCTTGAGAGTGAATTTGTCTGACAGAAGCTGTGAAGCCGTTTGGCTGGTGATCCAGCAGGCAAGCTCCATCTCAGGTCCCAGATCAGTCATCCGCTGTGAGACCCTGGGCAGCTTCCACAACCCCTCTGAGTTCAATGTCCTCTTGTGCAAAAAGGCAGTTGCAAGAATTAAATGAGAGGAATTTGTTCATGCATTCATTCAACAAATGCTTACTAAGCACCTCTTGTGTGTCAGGCATGAAACTGGCTGGTGTCCTCAGGGCGCTTTCATCCTGTGAGTGAAACACACCACCACATAAGCATTGTCACTACAAAGTGCTCCATCAGAGTAGTTTCCATCCTTGTCTCTGAGTACAAGCAGAATCCAGAGGATTTGAACAGTTCAAAATGGTAGCTAAACGTAAGAAATGTAAAGTCTGAATTCAAAACTTAATCTTGGATTCAAAAATTAGTTGCTCTTAAGTACACTGGAGGAGGTCATGTCTTATTGCAAAGTGCCCAAAAAGGTGTTGCGGTGTTAGCTCATTGAGGCTTCAGGGTAACTCAGCAGTGGGAGGAAAGCACAAAACAGAGAAAGGTAACCTAATCCTAGGTCATATTGGTGTTCAATCCAGCAAGAGAGGCGAGGGCTCCGCTGTTCTTATACTGGTTGCAGAAAACTCCAATAGGCTTGACCTATGGTTGCCTTGGGGGAAAGAAACTTTGAATCTTGCCTTGTGATAAAAGGATACAAGCCTGAAGGAGAGAGTCATAGATATAATTATCTACTCACCTATCCATCTATCATCCATCCATCCATCCATTCATCTATCCACCCATCCATCCACCTATCCATCCATCCACCTGTCCATCCATCCACCTGATTCACCTGTCCATCCATCCATCCATCCATCATCCATCCACCTATCCATCCACCTGTCCATCCATCCATCCATCCATCTATCCATCTATCCACCCACCTGTCCATCCATCCATCCATCCATCCATCTATCTATCCACCTATCCACCCACCTATCCATACATCCATTCACCTATCCATCTGTTGGACATGCTCACGCAGCTAAGAGACCCCTGATAGCGAGACAAGAGATTTTATTGGAGGGCAGTGACAAGATGGCTGCTCCCAGGACCAGAGAGAACAGCAATATGTGGCCTGAAGTGAGTGAATTTATTAGCTCTCATGGCTCTCTCGAGAGAATAGGGCTTGGGTGGTTACCTGCCGGCTCAGGTGTAGTGAGGTAGTGAGAAAGGAATTCCAGTGATGCTGTGGGGAGGTGGGGTGTGCCTCTAAATGGTTGTGCTTTGTGAAAGAGGAATTTACATCTAAATACGGCCATCACTATTGACAGTCATTTAACACCATCCATCCATCCATCCATCCACCCACCTATCCATCCACCTACCTAGCCATCCATCCACCTATCCATCCACCCATCCATCCATCCACCCACCTATCCATCCTCTCATCCATCCACCTATCTATCCATCCATCCACCTATCCATCCATCCACCCACCCACCCACCTATCCATCCATCCACCTATCCATCCATCCATCCATCCATCCATCCACCCACCCACCTACCTATCCATCCATCCACCTATCCATCCATCCATCCATTCATCCATTCATCCATCCACCTATCCATCCTCTGATCCATCCACCTATGCATCCATCCACCCACCTACCTACCTATTCATTCATCCAGCCAGCCAGCCCTTCATCAAACTTCTACTGAGAAAATATTCTGTATCAGACAGACACCATGTTAGTTACTAGAGGTGCTAAAATGAGGGACTGAGCACAGTCCCTGAGTGCAAGAAGATTTTCTGCCCTGGGAAGAGAAAAGAGGCATGTTCCTGGAGGCAAAACAGGGCCCAGGCGGCATCGCTGGAGGAAAGCAGATGACAAGATAGTCAGAGATCTTCAACCAACATGCCGCCTCAGGAGGTAGCGAGCTCCTCCGCTGGGAGAGGTGAGCTGAGGGGACCTTAGGAGAGGGGCTGTTGAGTCAGGAAGGGCTGAACATCACAGGCTGCAAGGAGCGCCTGATTCCGTGGGATTTATTGGGAGCCCTTGAGATCTCCTGTGAGTGTGGAGCACTAGCATTTCCAGGGTGCTGGTAGGGCTACAGGGAAAATGTTTAGGACAGAGTCTTTCTCTTTACCTTTCAGGGGGTCATAGCATTCAGACTCTGGTATCCACAGGAGACAGACATTCCTGCAGGGACCCCCAAAATGAAGCATGGCCTTCTTCTCAAGTTACCTTTGAAGACAGGGCACCCAGGAACAAGAGCAGGGTCCAATGCAGACCAATTGGATGTGGAGGAGGAGGCAGAATCAGAAACTGAGTGCTAGGAAGGGCACCCAGGAACCCCAACAGGGACCAGTCTATAGATGTCAGAGCATCCAGGAGCCTTAGAGCTCAGCCACTGTAACTCCTCATCCTCTGTAACTCCCAGCAGCCACTGCATTTGAGCAATGATGGTGGAAATGGAGGACCAGGCAAAGACTGTTAAATCATTTATAGTAGAAAATGCTACACCAATCACAAGAGTGCTGGAAACTCTTGACTACATCAAAACTCTTGGGGCTGGAGTGGTGGCTCAGCGGTTACAGCGCTTGCCTGGCATGTGCAAATATGTGAGTTCAAACCTCAGTGCCACATACACAATGGAGTGTCTGAGCAACAAAAGCCATGTGAAAAACTAAATAAAATTGATCCTCTCTCTCTTTCTCTCTCACTGTCCCTCTCTCTTTTAAAAAAAATTTAAAAAAAAATACTGCTACGAACAAATCAGAAGTACCTGGGGAGTCATTGAGGAGACTATCTACCACACGGTGAATATGCTGGAGGTTAAGCCTCCATTTAGGTGTCTTTAGTGCTGAAAGAGGGAAGACCAAAGGGGCTGTGCTTTCTATCCTTCTTCCTTCCTGCCCCTCCCTGTCCCCACCCAAAAAGAGATGGCAGGAAATCCCACAAGGGGGCCCAGGCCTGGCAAGAGAGGGCCCTGCATTTTCTCAGAAACCTAGAGAATGTCCAGGACACTGATGGCTGAGAGCTGGGATGGGAGGAAGGAAAGGCTGCCTTGTGGACACGGGCCAACTTGTGGGGAGGGATGCTTAGAGTCGGGGGGCTCAGGGCTCCCCATCCTGGAGTCAAAGAGAAGGCCTACCTGCTGGTTTAGGGGTTGCGGGAAGGTGGACACATGGTGGGAAGGAAGGAAATGTCTTAGACAGGGACAAGGAGTCCTCCATGTCTGCTTGGCCCTGCCTGGAACAAAGCCCTTCTTCCAGGAAGCTTGGGCTTCCCATAAGGACAAGACGTCTGGAGTTCATGGGCATCCTGCTTTATCTGTTCAGGATCTTAAGGGGCAATGGCCTGGCCCAGCTGCGTACTGAGGACGCCAGGGTCACTGAATAATTCAGAAGCTGGGAGCACAGTGGAAGCCTGGCCAAGCCCAGGGCACTTGACACCAGCTCCCAAGGGGACACAATGAATTATTGACAGGATTCTGGTGCCCAGTTGCCGCTCCATTGTGGTCAGTCTATAGGCCCATCTGCACCTGCAGCTTCCTCCCCTACTGACTAATCACCTGAGAATCCTGGCCCGGCCCTGCTGGCCAGGTCCATCTATGCCGCCTTCCAAGAGGAGTGCCCTCTGAGGTAGGTGACTTGGATGGACACATAAAGGAAGTTGTCAGAGGATGTGGGCTAGCTCCCAGATCCTTCACCTAACAGCCTGGGGGAAGCTGAGTCTCAGAGAGGGCCCTCTTGCTCAGGGTCACACAGCAGGTTCAGGGCAGAGCCCGATCTTCAGCCCAAACCTCCTGAGCCCTAGACCTTGCTCCTCCCCACAGAACAAATGGCCCTAGCCTCCACTGTAGGAGATCACCCCTGCCTGCCCTCTTCCTTCGCCCTGGGTGCCACTGTCCTGTGCTGACCCACCCAGAGGAAGGAGGCACTGCTGTGTTTGAAGCCAGGCTGCACACATGGCAGCTGGATGGGCAGGGTGGCTCTGGGATTGCCTCAGTGGCAGGAGCCAGGGGCCTTCCTGCCCCATCCTGCCGTGGTTTCTTCCCCAGAGAGGAGGGCTGAGGGTGGCATTCCAGTTGTTTTCAAGCTGTGTTTTCATAGCAAGTATCCTGTTTTTGCTTACATGGAAACTTATAATCCTACAAAAGGAGCAAAGTCTTATAAAAATGCTTTTCTTTATGCTTTATATAAGACCTAGATCAAATCATCCCTTTCAAAGAATATTATTTATGCTTTTATTTTGAGGAGGTGTGGCAAGTTGATCCTTTTGAGAATGCAATTCATAGTGTCATAGAACCAGTTTCCGGGCTGCAGCCAGGCTGTGCAGGCTCTGTGGGGCTGGGCAGAGACAGGAGGGTCAGGGAAGCTTGGATCTCTTGCCAGCCCAGCCTGCAAAGGAACAACCTTGCCTGGCCCTCCAGATGCCATCCCCACCTCCTACACCCGTCCCACCTCAAGGGAGGGTCTCTGTACCACCTGCAGTGGATCAGGTGTGGCCTGCAGAGAGGCTGGAGCACAAACCAGAATCATACAGCTGTCAGGTGGTGGATCTCCTTAGGTGACTCCTTTAGACATCTGTCTGACTCCAGAGCTCGACTCTTTCCACTGTCTACACTGCCTCCCTTCAGTGCCGGCCCTTTAGTCTACATGTGGGCAAGACTTGGACCAGGGTGTAGGCTGTGGGGGATTTACCAGGAGGCTGAACTCAGGCCCCGGGAGGTGTGAGATGGGGCACCAGTGAGGTCCCTGTCACTGGTGGAGGGTCTAGCAGAGGAAGCCTGGTCAGGGAGGTTTCTTAGGGATTGGACTGGACAAGCTGTCCTCCCGGGCACCTCCCAAGTCTAAGGTCTGAAACTCATGCAAGGGAAGCCCGGAAGGCACCAGAGGCTTCTCTGAGCACTTGCAGGTGAACAGCTCCTCCCTGCCCTGGGGGTATGTTTTCACAGTGCAGCACCTCTGCTGATCCTAGGCAACTTCCTTGGCTGCTCTTGGGCCTGTAAAGAGGGCAGATGTGCCTGAGTTCCAGCATGCAGCAGGTGCTCAGCAGGTCCTGGTGGAGTGACAGGGACCTGAAGAGCCCGTTTCAAAGGGTAAGAGTGGGACATATGCTAAAGTGTGCCTCCCAGGCAGCAGCCTCAACATTACCTGGACGCGCCTCAGAAATACACTTGTGGCATTTCTCCAGCTGAGGAGACACCAGGATGGGACTGGGCCTGAGCAGAGGCCAGAAGCCCAGTTAGGCTTTAGACTGCAGAGGTGGTGAACAGCTGCCTTCAGGGAGAGAGGGTCAGCTGGCAGAAGGGGCTCTGAGCTGAGGGAAGCATCTCGTATTTATCCAACATGGCTGCTGCCGGCACTTCCTCTTCAAACAGATGGATTTTTCCCCCTTTTAAAATTAGTGTTCATCCTCTATATGCTGCCCTGGCCTCATTAGCCCCCCTCCTCTTCTATAAGCCAAGTCAGCACAGATGACCCCCAGGTGTGTTCCAGCTCTCACACACTGCACACGTCCCCACAGTCTCTGTCCCTTCTTCAAAAATGGGGCGCGTGTTCTAATGGACCCAGATGGAATCACCACGTGAGTTCACCTCTCTGAGTACCCTGCTCTCTCCCAGAGCAGCAACCTCCCAGCCACCCAACAAAAAGGGAATCCAAGTCAGCATTTATTGGGCGCCCACTGTTGCTCAGTAATTCAGCCAGCAGATATTGAGGTCTCTAAGTGAGCAGGAAATATCAGCTACAGGCTGGACCTGTGAAAATACCACCAATGGGGGTGGGGATCACATGATTGATAGAGGAGAGGAAAGGGATGGAGGAGGGAGGAGGGGAGGAAAAGGGGAAATACTGCGGAATGCTATTGGCCAAATTATATAGTTATAGTGTGCATATGTAAAAATGTGTAGAAACAAACCCAGCATCGTGTACAACTATAGTGCACCAATTTAATAAAGGGGGAAACAACGAAAACAGCTTTGTCCTGGTTCACAGCATAGAGGCACCGCACACACAGGACTAGGGCTTTGGGAGCCGTGAGCCTGTGCCAGGGATCTCATGAGAACTTCACCAACTCTGTGAAGTAGGGGTCGGAGAGCTTAGGGGGTTCCCAGGGGCAAGGGCTCCCTGGCAGATGTGAAAGCTGTTTTCAAACCCCAATTTCTCTGACGACTGGCCTCCTAGCCCCAACGCTGCCTGCCTGTGCCCCACTGTGCAGTTGGAATATGGGATTCTGCGGGGACAACAGGTCCTTGCCCTTGAGCCACTTGGACGGTGCAGATGTGGAATGAACGAAGGCATGGTGTTGGTGATGTGTGCCCTTGGTCACGGTTGCACAGCTGGAAGGAGGAGCTGTTGCTGTATCTAGGAGCCTCAGTCCTTTCCAGAAGCCTCCATGCGGGCCCCAGGAAGCTGCTCTGGAGGAACACAGCTGAAGCCCAATTCCACATGCCTTGACCCTCATCTGTGAACTTTATCCTGGGGTTCCTGCTGCTCCTGGGGAAACAGTCCTCTCTCATCCAACCACACACAGTCATAGTGGTAGGGTACCCTGGTGACATGCTTTCCTGACCAGGCAGGCCCTGACTCCTGGGCCATTGTCTCCAGCCCCGGCTGAAGGCCTGAGCAAGACCAGTTGTTTCTTCCCCAGCTTTTCACAACCCTTGGGAGGTCATCCTGCTCCTCACTGTGGCTTCTTCTATGAAACTGCCATGTCCCCTTGCCATTCGCAGGCTTATTGGGACTTTCCGCATGGTCCTGCAGAAGGTGGTGGAGGAGAAGCATGTGGAGGTGACTGACACTCTGATCGATGACAACAATGCTATCATCAAGGTGTGCGTGACCAGAGTCCCTGGGCTGTCCTGTTGATGGGGGGGTGCAGGAGGGAGGGGGTCTGCTTCATTCCCTCTTCCCACTTGGATGGTGCTTGAGTGGCAAAGAAAGGCAGGAGGAAGAGGCTGAGGGAGGGCTGGCGACACGGTCTGGTGGCTGGTGCTGGATCCTTTGTGGCACAGCAGGGCCTGCTGCCCCAGAGCGGACACTCCAGACCTTCTCACAGTGACAGTCCGGGGAAGGGTGATGGGAGGTGCCATCCCTTCTCCACCAGGGAGTCCTTCCCCTGGGATTCCACTCAGGATTGCTGAACAGTGTCCTCTCATGACCAAAGCCAGCTGCTGCTCCCTCCAGCCCTCTGACCTGCACCTCTGACTTGGCTCCTCTCGAAAACCAGTCATTCTGGGAGGACAGGGCCCTCATTTCTTGCTCCCTTTGTCACACCCCAGCACCTCAGCGTGACCACAGGTGTATTAATGACAGTCCAGCACTTAACTCATGTCATGAGAAAGGAGGCTCTGCTGTCACTCCTCATCCCCTCCCACTCTTCCCTGGACACTCAAGAGCAGAGCCATGGTGGTGAGGAGCCCAGCCCTGGGTAAAATCTTGGTTAGGTCACCCCCTAACTGTGACTTTGCAAAGCACTTCTGCAAAGTGAGCAGAAGTATGGTATCTACCTCAGAATTGTTGAGGAGTAAGTAAGAATATACAGGAAGCATTTAGAAGGGGCAAGGACTCAATAAATATATAAAATAATATGCTAACCATTATTTCCTGACCTCAGTATACCCATGTGTAAGGGGTTGTACCATGGTCCCCACCGCACCCCCAGGGGCCTGCGTAAGGTTTGGCCTTGTGTAGTAATTGGCAAAAACAGCCTCAGAAGGCAGGACTGCTGCCGCGGGGTCCAGAATGGAAGGAGTGCTTTCTAGGAGTGCCCAGAGCAGGGCAGGAATTCCCACTGTGGCTGGCAGCTCAAGACACTTCCTCACAAGAACAGGAGAACTAGCAGGGCTGCTGAGCTTGACCTCAGCCCGGCTATCCTCTCCAAAAGGCAGGGGTGGGCTTTTGGAAGTCAGGGGGTGGAGGCTCAGGCACTGCTGCAAGACAGGAGGGGACGGACCCCAATAGGAATGGAGGGCTTGGAGGAAATGGCAGCCTGCATGAAGAGAATGCAGTGTGGGAGGGGAGATGAGAAAGAACCCGGAAGTGGCCATGCCTAGAATCGCACTGAGGACATCAGCTGAGGAAAGGGCATGCAGATCACCTGGCCCATCTACCATTCACCTCTGCTGCCCATTTCATGGATGGGAGTGCTGGAGTCCTGGACAGGATGGATTTGTCCGAAGTCAGAGCTGATCAATATAGAGGCAGCTCTGAGATGCAGGGCTTCCAAATCCAGGCTCCATGTTCCTACTGCAACATACTTGGTCACACCTGACAGGTCACATTGGCTCAGGGGAAACCACATGAGGCTCAAATCCCACCTCCAGAATTTCCTGTTTGACCTGAAGTACCTTACTCACCTCCTGATATGCTAGGTAGGGAGGGTTGAAGTGTTAAGGTCAAATGAGTTTCCATGGAAACATCGTAGCACAGTGAGGACCCAGGAAACATGTGTACCTTTCCCTTCCCTTGGGAAATGCAGGCCTGGCTATCAGGGGGTCCAAGTGCTGAGAGAAGGCTGCCTGTCAGGGTGCACAAGCAAGACACCCCCAGAGCTGTGTAGAAGGGCAACCATGACTGGGAGGCCTCCCTTCTCCAATGCGGGCTGAGGAGGGGATTGGAAGGAGTCTTCCCTATGCATTTCGGGGAGTTGAAGCTGAAGTAAGTGGTCCAAGAACACAGAGCAAGAACCAAGAACCCAGGATTCACAATGCTTAAGTCTGGGCCCAAGTCTGGCAGTCCATTTTGTCCAGAGGAAAAGCCCAGGATAACCCCAAGATCCCTTCCTCTCTAGGGTAGGAAACTGGGTGTCGGGAGAGTAGAAAGACAGGCCAACTCCACACCTTTGCAGGGTGTCCAGGGCCTGGGTCCTCACCTGGAGGGGCCAGCTTAGCTCATTGACAGGCACACCATCCCCCTCGGGCCTACAGGAAGCCACAGTTCTAAGGACAGGACAAGGAAGTGACCTAATCTTTGGGGACACTGACACTTTCAATTATGTACACCATGGACTCAGATCCTATCCCCATCGCCAGGCTCAGTTGCCCAGAACAGGCCCCTGACCTCGGGCACCAGGGAGGAGCAGAGCTATGTGCAGGGGGATCTGGAGCCAGGTCCGCATTAAGTGGCTGAGTCTGCGAGTGTCAGTCTTTCTGAGCCTCCATTTTCTCCTCTGCAAAATGAGCAGGGAGCTCTTTGCCCTCTCCTTCCTCCAGTGAGTTGGGTGAAAGCACTTCATGGACACCTCAAAGCAGCAGAGTTCCCAGGCCTGGGACAGTTGCCACTCTAACTGCTCACCACCTTTCTCTCCCTCCAGACCAGCTTATGTGTGGAGGTTCGATATCAGGCGACAGACGGCACAGTGGGCTCCTGGGATGATGGGGACTTCCTAGGGGATGAGTCTCTTCAAGAGGAAGAGAAGGACAGCCAGGAGACAGATGGGCTGCTACCGGGCTCCCGCCCCAGCTCCCGGCCACCAGGAGAGAAGAGCTTCCGCAGGTAACGGATTGGGTTCACTATCCCCAAAGACAGAGGGAGGAGGCCTGGGTCCTGGTCTCCCTGGAAGGGCTGACCCTTCAGGCTTGTCCAGACTCGGAGTGCAGGGCTGGGTTACTGTAGAAACATATGGAGTGAGAAGATATGCTGGCCAGATACCTTACCTGTAGCCCCAGAGCCACAGGGGAGGCAGCTGGGGGCTCAGACAGCCATCTGAGCGGGATCAGGGGCTAGGCCTGCCCTCCAATCTGAGGGAGTTGAAGGTCTAGGAGTTGAGCTCTAACATGAGGGGAAGGAGCTGTACCTCCTGCCCTCCTCAGGGAATGAGTCCATGGTGTACATAATTGAAAGTGCCAGTGTCCCCAAAGATTAGGTCACTTCCTTGTCCTGTCCACAGAACTGTGGCTGCCTATAGGCCTGAGGGGCCTCTCTGGTCCAAAACCCATCAGTGCCAACCAGTCCAGGTTCATCATCGGGTGAAGATGCCCTAGACAGGGAGGCCTCTTGCCAGAGTGAAGTCAACAGGCCTGCTTGGGGCCCAGCCTCTCCTCTGTTAGGATGCAGCCAAACCAGGCATGGTGGCTGCCATCTGTAATACCGGAGACTCGGGAGGCTGAGGCAGCAGGATTGTAAGTTTGGATCAGCCTCAGCAACTTAGCAAGACTCCATCTCAAAATAAAAAATAAAAAGGGCTCAGTGTTAAAGCAACCCTGGGTCCAATCCTCAGTACATATGAATCCAGGCACTTCTGTGCCCAGGATGAATCCTGGCTTTCACGTTCTCCTTTCAAATGTTCTGCCACATACAGATGACAAGGAACTGTCATTCCATGTGCTTCACATGAGCCTGCTCATTCCACATGCACTATTTTTTTCAAAAAAGAGAGGGGTTTTGAGGACATGATTGGAAACCCTGGGAGGGCCATCAGTTGTAGGGAGAAGAGTGCTGGCCTGAGTCAGGAGAGCTACATTCCATTAAGCCCCATCTTGACTCTGCCACTCATCAGCTGAGTGACTCTGGGTATGTCACCAGCCCCTCCAGGTCATTAACAGGAATGGGTTTAGCAGGCTGACATGCTGGCCCCCTCATCTGACATCATGAGGGACCCAGGATACCCTGGTTCCTGTAGGTAGCATCTATGGGGAAACAACACCCCTGGGAGCCCGTGGTGGTCAAGGGCTGCCTCTGTGGGGTGATCATAGCACAGGCAATGCCAAGCCAGTTTCTCTCACAGTCCTACAGAAGAGGGCCTAGAAAAAGCAAGACACAGAGCTTAGCTCTGAGACCTCCAGAAAGTCCTGGGCCCCAAGAGTGTGGAACTAATAGGGCTTCCTCTCAGCACCACCAGCTACCCCATCTCTTCCCCCACCCCTACCTTCACTTGGATACCTTCAGGCAGCAGCAGGGAGCAGGAGCAGGTGGAGGGGCCTCATCCCAGCGACTGGGAAGGGAGCAAGGTGACAGCCACAGCCAGAGCTCCTTGTCCTGCAGGTGCTCCGCCCTGGTTGGAGGGGCAGATGAGAGTACTCACTGTTACCCGGCTACCACTGAGGCCCAGGCCTGAGAGTACATCCTCTCCCGCAGGCCCAGCGTGTCAGTCAACCCCAAACCCAGCCACTGCCATCAATCCTCTTCTCCCACAGTCCCCTCTCCTCAGCTGCATGCCCTCTGATCCACCCTGCCCACTTTTCTTGTCCCTGCCTCCAGCCAGGGACCTCTGCTTTCTCTCCGCTCTGTGTAAAACTCTCTCCAGAGGCAAAATACTGCCAGGAGACCACACAGTGCAATGAGAGCAGGGGGCTCAAATCCCAGCTCTGATGCTGGAGCCCCACCTTCCCATCTGTAAGATGGGCTTGATGATGCCCACTGGAGTTAGGACGAACATGAGCTGCCACCGTGGTGCCTGGCGTGTGATAGGTGCTCACTCAGCCCTCAGTTTATTCTTCTTCAGACTCCATGTTTCCCCACCCAACTAAGCAGCACCTTTTGGTCCAGATGCCAATACCAAGTCCCTTCTCAGCTTTGACACAGTGCACCAAGGGCTCTTCAAATGCTGCCCATACAGGAGATTCAGCATCCCTGGGCAGGAGCAGGGGTCTCATTTATTCCAGCTCACCAACTGTTAGTGTGCAGGGACAGGGTGAATTACTAACATGAGCACTCTGCTCTCAGGAGCACAAATCGGGGTTCCAGGCCCTGCATGTGGGCACACACCTGCCCCAGTCTCTGGAGAGACAGGAGACTTTGGCCCTGAATATGCACAAGTGCCGGTGTGTCCTCACACATTCATGTGCTACACATTGTGTGCCACAGGGAGCTGCACACACTGCTGGACGCCGCGCTCCACTGTGACTCTGTCCCTTGGAACAAAGGAGCCCCAGCTTTAATCCTGCAGCTGACCTAAGGAGCCTCCAGCCTTTTCTCCAGATTCCTGTATTCTGAGACTTTGCTCCTTCTTATTTTCTTCCTGGTCTAGCCCTCCAAGCCTCCATGGCCTAGGGCCTCCTTCTGGGCCCAGCCCCCTCTCAGGTATCCCTGGGAATGTGGGGGTCCCTGCTGGGTCTCATTTGGGACAGGGAGTGACAAGAGTTGCTCTTCTTGTCCACCTTATGGATGCTCTTCCACTCTGGTAGAGACCTGTAGAAGCCAAGGACCTACCCAGCTATGTCTGGGAGAGAGGGCAGCTAGGCATGTGTGCGTGGCTGGGGACTCTGAGGGAGGTACACCACTGTGTGCAGGGGGTTGTACATAGGCAGGTGTGTACAGGTGCAACATACCCCACCTCATCCTCAGTGTTATCCCTCCACCCCCAGAGAGCTAGAAAATCCTTCCCTGCTTCCCTTCACCATACTGGCTCCAGAGCTCCAGCAGAATCAGCCAGGCACACCAGGATTTAGGGGTGAAATGGGGCTCAGGAGACTCCTCTCCAACCCACTGCTCCCCCAACCCCGGCTCAAGACCTAGTGAGGCCTGGTGTTGAAGCACCTGGGCCCCTGAGAGCACTAGAATTCCCAAAGTGCTCCCATGTTGACCCTGCTGTTCTGTGGCTGCTTTTAACAATGCAAAGGGTGATGGGGACAAGGGCTTAAGGAAGAGGTGCAGTTGAGCTAGCACTGAGAGCTGGACTCACACGAGAATGGTGACTGAGGAACATAACTTACCCAGACAGGAAGGGACACCAAAAACACAGTGGACTCTGGAAGGAATTTCAGGTTCACCCAGTGCTTCCCAGTAGGTACCATGGTAACAAGAATGGAACATGACGTCATCATTTGCTGGTGACTGACAGGGCAAGGAAGGCTGGAAAATTAGATGAGAAGGATGTCCACTTCATGGGACAGACAGATTAACTAAGGCAGGGCCTGTTAAAGTTCTAAACACAGGGCCTGGCAGTGGCTGTACTCATGTTGGCAGCAGCAGTAGCAGTGGTTGTAAAATGACAGGAGTATTCTCTCTTCAAAGAAAGAGAGAGCCTTCTCCCTCCTCCCCTTCCTTACTCAGGGCTAATGGGCCTGTGTGTGTCCCCTTTGTTGGGCCTGAGGAGGAGGCAGGACAGAAGTCCCCCACTGAGTGAACCTTACATCTCTCTATGATTTTAGAGCAAAGACCAAAGGGAAAGAGAAAAAGCTTCAGCATTTACCCTTCAGCACGGAGTCCACCTTACTGCCCACTCCCGCCCACTCCAAAGTGAACACCTCCTCTCCTGGTTCCTCAATTGCAGGGCACAGGCAGACTTTGCAGGGTCACAGAGTTCTCTAAAATACTAAAGTGAGACAGGCACAGTGGCACACGTCTGAGGTCCCAGCTACTGGAGTGGCTGAGGCAGGACAATCGCCAATTCAACGCCAGCATGGGCAACTTAGAGAGACCCTGTCTCAAGGGAAAATAAGGGCTGGGGTTCAATCACCAGTACTGGGGCGGGAGAAGTGCTTCTCCCTCAGAACCTCAGGTAGCAGTTCAGAGAAAAGCAGCTTGCCTTGGAATAATGTGAGGGTGGAGACCAACAAATTTCCCATTGAGCCTCAGTTTTCTAATGGCTCGCTGGATCCTGTGCTCCACTGAGCAAGCCACAGCAGCCTTCAGGGAGTCCTCAGCACAGACTGGACCTCAGGCCAGCCAGGCTGGGCCACAGCAGAGCTTCTGAGACAGTGTCCCCACTCCACAGCAAGCTGTTGTATACTCAGTGGTCTCAGTTGACCATGGCGGCCAGGGACCTGGCTGATGCTGGCCCTTTGAATTACAAACCGACCTGTTTGCGTAGTGTAATGGTTAGCCAGTGCTGGACGCTGACCAGGCTGTCTGGAGGCCTTTGGGGCTGAGCAGTCAGGGTGCGTGGTCAAGTGTACCCGGGCAATGGTTGGGCCAGGTGAGTATGTGAGGAGGGGGAAAACTGCTCAGGGTTGTTCATTTTCTTTTCTTCATCCTCACTAAGGAGACACTGAGAGAACATTCTAGACGGGTTTCTGGAAGCCTCCCTAAAGAAAGTGGGGAGCCCTGGCCTACTAACTGTCCCCATCCCCCCTTTCTTCTCAAAGGATGAATGCCCTGTTTAACAGCACTCCAGCCCCCCTAACTCTCCCAAAGAAGATTTAGCCCACTGTTTCCCCAGAAGACCCCAGAACTGAGGAGCTTAGGTCGAAGGAGGAGGTGGGGGAAGAGGAGGTGGGGAACTTACAATCCACTTTCTATAACCACCAGACTGTAGCCTGGCCTGGAGGGGTCAACTGCCTCTTTCTGAGGCAGAGCCACGGGGGATGGGATCCCTGTCCAGCAGACTTCCCTGTGCTGTAGCAAAGGCTGTGGGTAAGGGGCCTTGGGACAAGGAGGACCCTGGGGAGTGTGGAGGCCAGCATGCCAGGGGCTAAGGCTGCAAGTGTCTCTGTCCACATCCTCTCACTTGCACCCCCTTGTCTCCTCGTTTCTTCCCCCTACTCAGCAAAGGCAGAGAGAAGACCAAGGGAGGCAGAGATGGCGAGCACAAGTAGGTGTCCCAGGCCAGGGCGGAGCTTATGGGTGCCGGCTTCTGACTGCAGGGCTGCAGAGGGTGGGCTGGGCCTGTCTGAGGGTGCCTAGGAGCGGGCTGTCCTGGTGGAACCAGCATGGGGGCATGCAGGGCGAGGGAGGTCGATCCTTGGATCGTGGTGGGTGAGGAGAAGGGAGGGTTCAGTGTGGGCATGCAGGTGGCCAGGCTTTCCAGTTTCCACTCTTGGTTCTTGGGGATGACCTCACTACCTTTCAAAAATGTCTTGTTCATTATCCATGTTTCAATTCACTAGCCACTCATGAAAGTTGATAATTTTAAGTTTCACTGTGAGGGAGGGCATGGCCACTGGGACAGGATGGGGGTACAAGAAGCCAGTAGACACCTGGCCCCCACCAGCCATAGCTAGGCAGAGGACACAAAGCAGAGGCCTGAGGAGGACAGGCTCTGGGCATTGTGTGACTACAGGGTGTGGCCAGAGCATGACACCAAGAAAGCTAAGGAGAAGTGGCCACTCTCTGGTGGCCTTCACAATCTCCACTTCCCCAAAGGGGAAGGAGATGTCAAGACTGTCTGCAAGAGGATAGGAGAAGGGCAGGGGCCAGCCACCAGAGTCTGTTAAGGCAGGAGGCCCTGAGGTTACCTTGGGCTCATAGGACCCCGAGAGAGGCCCATGGTCATCCAGAGACCAGCATCACAGGGCATTTCACAAGCGCACTGACAATCAGGGCTGACCACACTGAAGGGGACCTCTGGCCAACTCCCTTTTTATAGACGACAGATCTGAGTCTCACAGAATAGGGACAGAGTTGAGACTAACGCACAGGGAGTCTGACTCTCCTCTCCAGCCCTACCCCTAGAGCTCACAACATACCCAGGAAGTTTACAGCACTTGACTGTACTTGAGTTAATTAAATCTCCAGGTACATCAATGAGAGCTGAAAAGCCAGGAATATGATCTTTATTTTCCAGATAAGGAAACTGAGCCCCAGAGATTTCCCCCAATACATTAAAAACTAGTTCACATGAGGATACCATGGAAATGCCATCATTATGTGTATAGAGGTCTGAACCGGTTGGCACTGTCCCTGGCTCCCTGCTTACATCGAGATCCCAGGGAGCTCATAGCCATGTACCATGGCTTTACCATGAGTACAGTGAGTTCCAATAACGCTTGTTTCATGCATGCAATAGCCACGCCCACATAGCATTAAGGCCACAGTGAAGGAGGAAATGTCACCGTGTGGAGAAGTCTCCACCCGGCTCCACCCAGAGACTGCAGGAACAGAGGAGTTTGCTAGAAGCCTCACAAAGAGTTCTTGGCAAGACTTGGAGAGTAAAGCAAGGAGTTGAACTCTGGGAAGTGATAGGGATGCTGAGCGGGGCTGGGGCAGGGGGTCCATTTAGGGAAAGGGCTCAGGCTCCAGGTTTTTTAGATGTCAAAGGCTTATACAGGAGACACGAGTCACCTGTCTGCCACAGGGCTCTATCTGACATCATGATGCCATTCTTGATGTCCAGCTCCCCATTCTGTCCTGGTAGTAGCACCATAATATGCTAACTCCCTAGCCCAGCTGCATCTGGCCCTTGCCATCTCCCATTAACAAGGAAATCTAGTAAGCCAGCTTCTATCATTATTTTAATGTGGAGAGCATTAGGAAGACTGGAGTATAGGAAATGGAATTTCTAAGAAGAGATTAAATAAATTGAGACCCAGCCTTGGAAGAGAAGACTGCAGGAGCAGTTTGCAATCTCTGAAAGGTGATGGTGCAGCAAAACTGGTTGGCTTTTATCTCCACTGAGGGGAGATAAATAGATGTAAGTTGCAGATGAGGAAATTTAAGATTTGATTCACAAAAGAAGGTGTGCTCCCTGTGAGCTTGTGGGACTCTAGGATAGGTTGCTTTGGGAAAATGGGAAATATTATTTCCGTGCCAGTGTGCTTGAGTTTTGCATACGAATAGGCACCAGGGAGAACTGAGGAGCAATTCTCCTGAAGTCAGGGTAAGTTCTTGTGGGTCTCTAAAGCCCTCTGGTGCAACAGGGGCACATCTACAAACAGGCCAGTTTGGAGACAGGGTGGTTCTGTGTGAAGGATCCCCTGTCCTCATGCATGGGAAGCTATATGCAAAACTGACAGAAACTCAACCTGCTTTCAAAGACACCAGTAAAGATAGCAATTATGAACTTACCTGGCTTGGGGCATGGTAAATAAAAGAAATAAAGTCATCAAAGGCACCGGGAAACATGTCCCCAAGTTTTAAAAATCTAGCTGCTTACACCAAGCAAAGAAGCATCACAGACCCCGCTTCTCTTAGGCAGGATTCGTTTATCTAGGTTACCTAAAGCCTCAGCTGATGTTCCCTGGCAGTTCCAGTGGACGCCAATCATGGGGCCTAAGCCCTGGGCAACAAGAAATCATCAGATCCTTAAAGGAAGAGTTTTCAGTGAGTGCACTAAATTCAAAATCTTTTCTCTAGAGAGAATTACCAGTCTAGATATATCATTCTGACCATGGTGACTCCAGCCATGGGAAACTAATGTGAATCTAAATCTTTACAGTATCCTAAGAGGCCACCTCCCCTTTTCTCTAATTGCTTAAGCTTAATATACCAATGAATCCAAGGAGTCGCTTGGTTGTAAAGTAGTTTTTCACTGAGTTGATCACTGGCTACATTCATTTCTTTGTCTGTTTCTCACTCCAATTGTCAGTGATCGTAGATTCTAAGTAGACGAAATGTAGAATTTTGATTTTAAAATTTTTAATTTTTTTTTAAAGTTTCAGTACAAAACAAGCCTGGTCAGGAAATTATATTTTTTTGAAATATGAGTCTTTAATACAAGTGGATACTCTTCAAAAATCCCCTGATTAAGTTAACATTTGTTTTGAAAGTCTCCTTTACCCTTTGCCAAGAGAAGCCCCCAGAAGTGGTGCTGCCATAAGGCAGGAAGGACTTTTTCTATAGTGAACTCTTAAGTGTCATTGATCAGAAAATTACCAAAGGCAGTGGTAATGTCATCATGCGCTACAGCCCACAGGACAGGTGCATAAAAAGCAGGTCTAGAAGAAACAGAAACACAGAGCCTCTGGAAACTACATCTGCCACCATGTATTTCAACATTTTTCATCAAGGGACAAACACTTCATTTTGAGACATTCTCAGGCACACAGAAGTACCACCAGTGAGCCTGTCCACTTCGAATGGTTAAATGACACAGAGCTGGGTGGGAGGGGTTCCTCGTTTGAATTGCTTCAGGGTGTGGTAGAGATAGTTGCACGAGTGTAGTATTTTTTAAAGTCTCAATCTTTACTTCCAATGGTGCTTTTTTTTAAAAAATGAAGTGACTTTCTAGTTCAAAGGCCATAAGTGTCCAAGGTATGTTCCAGTACCCAAGTGGGTGGCTACATGGTATCAGCGTGAGAAAGCCACCAAGTCCCACTGCCTAGCAGTTACTCTGAGCCTCAGGCAGAAGGGCCAGATCCTGTCCCAGGATGCTGGGCAGCTGGCTTCTCCAAACAGGGCCTCTTTTGACCCTATACATCACTTGAATTTGCTATCTCAGAGCACCTGCCCTTAGGGGGGATGGTTCTGTGGCCAGAGCAGACTGTGATGATGACATTACGTAGCTCGAACATGAGTAGAGATTGTAAAAATGACCTAGTCTAGGAAGAGACTGTACAAGAGCAAACTCCGAGCCCTCCAGGAGACTCCTGGGTAATTCAGGGGAGGAGCAGATGAACAGCAAGGCTGTGCAGAAAGGATCCCAAACACTGAGACAGGAAGGGACAGGCAGGGAGATGTGGAGAAGTCAAGCTTCCTACAACTAGGCCTGTTGCAGGGGTCAGCATACAGCTGGTACCCTGCCCCAAAGGCCCCAGGATGCCTGAGGACAGGCTGAACAGATGGCCCCTTTGCCTGCTACCACACTTTGTTTCTGATGGGTTCACTGATCTGCTCAAAGTTATGTCTCCAACAACTTAACAGTCACAGCTTCTCTTCCTAAATGTATTGATGCTTGGGTTGTTTTTGAATGAGCCCTTTCTATGTGGGACTCTTCACAGATGACAACCCCATCTGCAAATTGTGTTGGCACAATTACCATAGCAACAAGTCCTGGAGTCTTTTTGCCAAAGTTCCCAATGGTCAGGATGGGATTTGCACTCGGAACAGTCTCATGGCATTGAGGCCATGAAGCCAGCACAGAGAGGAAATATTGCCAGCCTAGGAGACAGGAACTTCATGCTTCAATCCCAATTCTGCCACTTATGTGAGACATCAAAGCCATTTTTATCTCTCTGAGCCTCAGCTCTTCCTGCATTGAAGGAGAAGTATATGTCTTTCACAGGATTCCTAGGAATGTGAAATGACATCTGGAAAAGCCTGTGGCCCACAGTAGTTGCTCAAGAAAGGTCATATAATCTTGTTTGGCCATTTTGTATATGTTATATACATATGTGTATATAGCTTACCTCACCTTAATGTTGTATTTAAGATAATTCCAAAGACATCAGCTTCCTTTTGTAGAGCCCCTTTCTTCACATTGGTATGTCCCAATCATAGGATATTGTAGAGGAGGACATAGCTGTGTCATCCCAGCCTTCTTCCACCCTCTTTAGGAAATCCATGAACAAAGTAGTGAGCTGTCACATGAAAACTGTGGGCCTTGACTGCCTCTCAATGGGATGTGCACATACCTTTCCCTCTACTTAACAGTAAAGAAAATCCTGGGTTTAGGATAGGGCCGGGTTTGGGGGATGAGATTGGCTTATCCAGAGTTGAGGGCTTGAGATTTCTAGGCCATCTCTACAAGGGCAGAAAGGTTTTCTCCAACCTCACATTATGCAGCACAAAGAGCAGGGATCTGGGAGCTTAGAAACTTTCCTCACACTTCCACAGGAAGATGCAGACCCAAAGATGGTGGGCCCTGCTGTAAGCCAGTCCGAAAGGGGCTGCACCTTCCCCCAGTGGGGCTTAAGGGATGACAGCCACACCCAGGAGGAGGAGAATGGGAAGTGGAGAGAGTCAGGTATCCAGCTCATGTAATATGGATGGGGTAATGGAATACTGCACCTTACCCCCTGCCGATCCTACTGCTGGTCCCTCCTGGCTCCAGGAACCTTAGCCTCTGCTGCAGGGACATCACTGAAGGGCAGAGAGGACTCCTGCCCCCTTCCCTCAGTCTTCCCTGACTACAAAACCCTTCACCTGGGGCACAAGGCTACACCAAGCCAGAAAAAGAGGTAGGAACCATGGAATCTGCCATCAGTTCCGGAGAGTGGGGAAAGGGGTTTCTGCAGTGAGAGGGGACAGGTAGAAGAGACGAAAGCCAGGGCCAGAGAGAGATGACAAAGGACCCATCTCCTCCTTTTCACTGGGACCAGGGAGAATCCCAGGGCACAGTGAGGCTGGCATTGTGCACCTGGGCCATCTGAGAAAATGAACAGCTGGTTTCAGTGTCTCCTAGAGTCCCCATGTGCCCTGCCCTTCTGTTCTAGTACTCTGTCTCTGACTCTCTTTCCAATCAACTGGGGCTGGATGCTGGGACAGGGACCTTGTAGATTTCGGGAGCTCTGGGAAGACTGGATTGAAGGGGCTGAGGTCAGGCTGAAAAGCCTCAGACCCAGAGGCACTACGGGTAACCCCTCCTTCAGCTTTGGGCCACCTTCGCGTTCGCTGGGCCAGCCCCCCTCTTTGGTAGCGAGACGGGATGCCGAGGGCAGGCGCCACTTCCCTTGTGGCGTCCAATTTGGGAAGCTGGACCCGAACACATCTCGGGACTGGTACTGAGGGCCGGGGTATCGTCACCCTTTCTCTCTGCGTCCCCCGTCCCGTTTGGCCCTTGGGTGTTGGCGCGTCTTCCTGGTGCGCCCACTTCGCTCATTCCGGCGGCCCCCCTCACAGAGCCGGGAGGAGCGTGTTCTCCGCCATGAAGCTCGGCAAGAGCCGCTCCCACAAGGAGGACCCGCAGAGACAAGGTAAGACACCTGCCCTGCTGCCCCGCCTCTCGCAGCCACTTCCCCGCACTCGACCAACACCTAACCCCGCCCCCGGGCCGGTCCCGAGCAGGCCTCTCTGGGATTGGTTCAACCAGGGACACCTGGGCGGGGTCTGGCCTCTGATTGGCTGGCCGGAGCCAGGCCCGACCCCTAGAGCCGAGGTCCTCTAGGGAAGGGTGCTCTTGGGGGTCCCCGGCTAGCACCACACCTGCGCAGGGTCCCCGGCAAGCGCCACACCTGCGCAGCGCCACTGCGTGGAAGGAGCAGAGCGCCCTCGGAGGGGGTCTTCGTGGCCTCGTTGCTTCCTGTGCTTTGTTCTTTACATCAAAGCGCAGGTTTTTTTTTAATTCGAAGAGGGAATAAATAGCAAGAAACGTTTTTTAGTCAATTCCTTTTTTTCTGGGTGAAAACCAGGGTCCCCAGAGTGTTTGCTCAGTGGAAGAAGTGACAGTCCTGTCTTTCCCGGTGTCCTCTCACCAGGCTGCAAACAGGCCTCAACCAACGGGCAGGCCCTAGGAGGCTGCCTTTGGCACTGGGTCCTCAGGGAGGATGCCGCTGGGGAAGGGGCACGACAGCTGGCAGGGAGGACAGGTGGAAAATAAGGTCGAGAGGGGAGCTGGGTGTGGGCCATCTGCCACATCGCATGTCCAGTATCAGGTCACCTGGCTGCCCTCCCTAGTGTCTCCTGTGGCCCACTGGTCCCCCAAATCTCTCTCCCTGTCTCTTGCTCCGTGCCAATTCCTGCATTGCCCATCTCCTTCTTAGAATGAGAGTGCAACTGCTGGCTGAGACCCACACTCACTACCTTTGGGGTCATCACTTCCTCATCTCAGTGAGTTAATACACAGCAGTACAGGGCTGGGTTCTGAATTCCATCAGCTATTTTACAGGGATAAGTTATCTCTTAAATCTCAGTTTCTGTATCTATGATTTGAGAATATGACTGCCTTGACAGATCTTCTCTATGAAGACTACAGAAATGTAATGCCTGGCACCAAGTAGCCACTCAGTTAAGCGCAGCAATTATTACCCATATATGTATGAATTCTTTGCTCCCAGCCTCTCCATGAAGGATATTCAGTGCTTTAGTAAATAGTGTTTAATAAAAGAGTTACAACCAACTAAAATAAAAAAGAAAATGAGACCAAACATAATATCAATTAAAATAAAAGACCAAGATTAGACAGAAAACGCTTCATTCTAAGCAGATGCTCAAATTTGACTCTCAGCTCTGCCATCCACCTAACCCACCCTTCTCTAGATGAACCAGCGGTGCTGGAGATGGAGGACCTTGACCATGTGGCCATGCGAATGGGGGATGGGCTGGATCCTGACTCGGTGTCTCTAGCCTCGGTCACTGCTCTCACCACCAATGTCTCCAATAAGCGGTGAGTGGACAGGAGCCCTGCATCCCCACCTGCCTCCACCCTACCAGGAAGGATCAGCTTCCAGGTTTGGGTGGAGAAGAATCAGGACCCATGGGCAGCTTCTTCTGCCCTGCACCTTCCTTCTTTTCCTTGTATGTCCCACTCACCCCTTCCCTGCAGAGGCAGAAGACAACCACTGCATCCTATTCCCAGGCCATTGAACACCTCCAGGACCAGGGAAAGCATAGGGTTGCCAGCCCACCTTTTAAGCTGTTGGCCTAATGTCTGTCCCCCTATTAGTTCCATCTTTGGTCAGTACTCTCCTGTTGGGACCTCTGAGGACAACTAATCCCCATTGTGTTTAGCAGTCCTCTTAGGGGTTTGTGACTGTGATTCTGTTCCTCCACCCCTCTGCACAGTCTAACCACTGCCACTGTTCCACTCCCCACAACATGCCCCTTCCACCAAGCCTAATGCTACATTCTTCTCCCCAGATCTAAGCCAGACATCAAGATGGAGCCAAGCTCTGGGCGGCCCATGGATTACCAGGTTGGTGGAGACCTGAGGCCTCCTGCCTTATAAACACTGCTGTCATGGGGGTTCCAACAAGATATGTATTATAGACTCTGTCTCATAATCTGGGGGTCAGAGCAAACCACAGTTGCATATGAATTCTCAAAATGGGCTTGTTCCTGGGAGGCATTCCTAGAAGGATCAAAGTAGACAGGTTGAAACCCAGACAGGAGCTTGAGAACTCTGCTTATGCTGGTCAACGCCATTCCAAGATTTTGTATCCAACACTGGACATCATAGAGTAACAGGGGCCTGGAAAAACCATAAAGAGACCAAGGAGAAATGCATGCAAGTGAACATGAACGCGTGCGCGCGCGCACACGCGTGCACACACACACACACACACACACATTCAAATGGTTAAAAGCCTTTGAAGAAAGATTGCTTTGATTTTTTTTGTACCAGGAATTGAATTTGGGGCACTTAACTACTACGCCACATCCCCATCCCACCCCCCACTTTTTTTTTTTTTTGGTTCAACATAGTCTTAGATATTGGAGGGAATCTTTGTTACATATTCATGCAGACATAGTTATTGACAAAGTTAAGCCCAATCCTAGTCCAGGACCTCCCCACCTTCATCCATTTCCCGATCTCATATGTTCTCTGCAATACCCCCATGCTGTAGATAGAAGTAAGCATATACATGTACATTAATTATTGAAATTTCTGAGTTTCTCTGCCTGCCTGCATATAATTTGCCTTCTCATGGGAGTCGAGTGTACCCAGCCATATTGATAACCCCCCTTTTCGTTTCCCTCCCTCCCTCCCTTCTCCCCCTACCTTCATAGATATGATTCCCCCAGCTTATGTGAAATTTCAACTTTGGTGGATTTATTCATTAAACTTAGCTAACTGTCCTCCTATCTTAGGATTTACTCTAACCCCCAGTCCTTTTTATCTTTTATTTTGAGATAGTGTCTTGCTAAGTTGCTTAGGGCTTTGCTAAATTGCTGAGGCTGTCCTCGAACTTGTCATCCTCCTGCCTCAGTCTCCTGAGCTGCTGGGATTAAGACATGCACCAATGCGCCCAGCTTTTGGGGGTGTTTTTTAAATTGTTGTTCTATATTATTATGCTGGAAGTAATGTCAATCTTGTTATATCAAGATAGTGGGAACATAGACTTTTTCCCTTTCATTTCTGTGCATTTTCTGGTATTAACACAACTTTTTTGTATGTTTTCAAAACTGGAGACAAACAGGCTGAGACCGAGAGGGGTTTGCAGCTGTAAGGTTGTGGATGTGGCACAATGCAGGCAGGTCAGGTGATGAGCGTGCTTGGTGGGTCCTGGGACAGGCCATACTGGGCTCAGCTTTGCAGGGCTAAACCTTCCATCTTGGCTGTTCTTCCAACGTTGGGCAGAGCCTGAGAGACAGAATTACACTCACGACAGACAGGTGGGTAAGCCAGAAGCTTACAGTATTGACACATAAAGTGGATGCAAGGGAGGAGGAGGTTTCTCTCAGGCAGGCCTGGGGCCCTGCATTGCTCCAGACCCTCCCCTGGGGGCTGATGAGACCCAGCAGTGGATTCCTAGCATGGAGTTGGTATGCCGAATAGTCAGGGGGATCAGCGTTCAGGAGACCCCACCTGGCTGTCACTGTACTTCCCATCCTGGGGATGTTCTATCTGGGCACCAGCTCCAGGCCCCAGAATCAGACCAAGCCCCTCTCCCAGGGTAGAACTTTTATTTTTGGTGCTCTCCCACACAACTGCTTCTTTGTGGATAACCCCACCTCACCTCCTTCAGGAGATGACATGAGGGACGAGAGCCACTTTTCTGTGTGAAAGGTACATTTGAACATGTTTCCCTGGGGATTCTCCTCCTCTCCCTTAATCCTTGCTTCAGTTTATTTTTATCTACTCAGCAGCCGTCTTCCCAGGGGGTTGAAAAATAGCCCCAGACAGTATCCAGTGGACCCAAGCTGGTGGTTTTAGGTAATGTTGCCCCTCGTCTTTCTATTAAAATTCAAACACAAAGAGTCCTGAGGATTCTGAGGCCTTCCCAGGAGAACAGGGCCTGGAGGCAAGTGGAGGGGGTGCTTCTGTGTGCTGAGAAAAGGAGAATTCCAAAGAACAAAGACTCCAACTACTATGCCACTGGCCTGACCCAAGGGAACACTGAAAATAAAGCCATTGTTCATGTAAATTATTTTTGAAGATTTTTTGTATGCCAGGCACAGTGGTAGGAGCTATATATGTGTCTCCATTTAAATTAATGTAGTTCTTAACAACCATTCAAATAGAAATATTACTGTATATGATAGGTAAGAAACTGAGACCAAGAAAGTTAAAGCACTTGCCCCAGGTCACACACGGAGTCAAGGCCAGAGCCAGGGTTCAAACCCAGGGATGTCTGACCACAGCACTCAGAGTCAGGCCTTCTGGACAGCTGCTCTCTTCTGGTCCCTCCTGCATACTACTTATTTTTAAACACTTTTCAAATTTTTTTCTACCAGAGACTTTTGTTAACTAGGCCAGACATTTACCCTCCAAAGACTTCTCAAACCTTCTGAGCTGAACAAAACATTTGCTGCCTTTAACGTGGTGGCACAGTAGCTCTTGATGGGTGTTTGACAGCTCAGATGTAGGTGTGTGTGTGTGAGAGAGGGAGAGAGAAAGAGAGAGAGAGAGGGAGGGAGGGAGAGAGGGAGGGAAGGAGAGAGGGAGAGAGAGAGAGAATGTGCATGAGAGAGTGCTATGAGGATGTGAATATGAAATAATTTTTACTTCCAATAAATACAACACATAATGCAATAAAAACCAGAAGGGTCTTCACTCACTTTGAGAACTTGGCTGCGATGGATTAGAAAGAGCTCGGAAAGCATGGACATTAATGAGTTGAGAGGGGGCTCCTAGCAGAACTCAGACGCAGGAAGGATCCTGAGGGCTCAGAACCGTCCTGAAGGTTGGGTACCACAGGAAGGAGGTCTGGAGTGATGACACCGCAGTGCGCCCGTTCCTCTTGGATATTTAGAATGGATGTGACTTTATTGGCATCTCCAAGGCAATAAGCCACAGTGGCCTCTGTGTGAATTGCAGTTTTCCACCAGAGTGCACGACACTCAGGATTTGGCCAAGATGCGCTTGGTGGGTGGTGGGGTCTTGACCCTCTTCCCTACCCTCTGTTCCTGTCACCAAAACATAACACATCACCTCCAAACATCTGTACAGTTTTCATCCCCATTTCATCTCCCTGGCCACCGACCTGAGGCCCCAGCCTCGCTGTGGAGTTGCTCCCACTTCCTCCTGGCCTCCCTGTCTTCACATCGCCTCCTCCACTCCATCTTCCACATCACCAGTAGAGTGATCTTCTCCTATCACACCACTGCCTCCTGGAGATGAGGGGAGGTAAAGGATGTTGCAGAGCCACACTATCAGAGTGTCCCCCAACTCTTGCCGCATTAGTGCCAGCTGATGTTCTTGAAGCTCAACCAAATCTCCCTGAGCCAGATCCAAACGCGCATTTGTTCTTGGATTCCCCCACAGAACAGAGCCATAGATTTAGCATTTTGGTATTGTTTCTTGCAATGGCTTTATTGGAAACATTTGTCCCTTGTCCCAGAAGGAGACCATGGACTAGTGAATAACCAAAAGTCAGTTGGTCTGGTAGGCCCAGGTGTGGCTCCTTTTGTCCCTCATTTCCTCTCTGGAAAAATTGAGAAGTTTTGTTGTTGTTGTTTGTTTGTTTGTTTGTTTTGGTACCAGGGATTGAACTGAACCACATCTGGAGCCTTTTTTAATTTTATTTTTTATTTTAAGACAGAGTCTTGCTAAGTTGCTTGGGGCCTTACTAAATTGATGAAGCTGGCTTTGAACTTGAGATCCTCCTGCTTCAGCCCCCGCCCCCCACCGGAGCTGCTGAATTACAGGCATATGCTCCTGGTGAAAATTTGAGTTTGAAATTGAAATTTATATGTTTTTCTGGTAATGTTATTATGTTGACATTGGGTTTTATTGTTGGTGATGGTTTTGTTTATGGTACTGGTATTGAATCTAGGGACTCTCTACCACTGAGCTACATCCCCAGCCCTTTTTATTTTATTTTGAGGCAGGGTCTTACTAAGTTGCTAAGGCTGACCTCAAACTTGTGATGGTCTTTCCTCAGCCTTCTGGGATTCCATACCCAGCTTTGGGGTTTCTGTTTCCTTGACTTGCTGATGATTGGAGGAAAGAATGACCCATCCCCCACCACAGAATACTGAATGGCTGGTTTGTTTCTTTTTTATCTCAAGTGCTGCATTTCCCCTATATACAGCCCAGGTTGGGGTGCGAGTGTCCCCCAACATCATGCCCAGTGCACCTTATTCCTGCGCTCCCAGGCTTCCCCTGGGCACCCCCTCCTCACCTAGCAGGGCACACCCTCTGGATCTTCTTGCTCCACCATTTTGCTCCTTTCATCCCTCTATTTCTTCTAGTGTCAAAGCTGTTGTCCCTTTTGGTCATTGTTGGCTCTACTCTGTAAAGAAAGATGGAAAGTTATGAACCCTGAACTGGGGGCATGTCATTACGGCCAGGCCTCAAGATAGGAACCATCAAAAGCAAGCATCCTCTTGGCAAAAGGAAGGTTAGTCTCCGGCTGGCATATCGGTGGAATACACCAAAATGATATCTGTCTACTTCTAGTCCTGAGTTACAGAAGGCCTTTTCTCAAGGGGGGTTGGGTTGCATTGGGACTTTTTTAAGCCTTTGGCATAAAAAGATTCATGGAAGTTAAAACTCTATAAACTGCTGTGCAAAGAATATTCCAGAAGGACTTCTAGTGTCTGTTTACTCTCTTCACAGTAAACTTCTCAGAGCTAAGTTAATTAGCCTTATTTCCTTTTCAGTTCCCTGAAGACATGGTGATTATTGAACCTCTTTGAAGCTTGGATTCTAAGCTTTCAATTCAGTCCCTCTGGCACTTCGAGCTCCAAATAGAAATGTTTGCTTTCATGGTTCAATATTGTTTCTATGAGTAAATATTCAGTTTCCCGTTTCTGTGCTTTCCTGGCACTGGGTTTCTGATTTCTTAATATCGTTACTTGTGATGTGTGGATTTTTCTTGGTCTTCATAATATATATAAGACACAGTGAATGAAAGTTTTAGTAATTATTTTTTTATATATAAAAAGGGAAAATAAGGCTGGGGATGTAATTCCGTGATGGAGCACTTGCTCATGCATAAGGCCCTGGGTTTGATCCCCAGCACAGCAAAAATGAAAAATAATAATAAAAAAAGGAAAATTCACTCAGGTAAAAAATTTTTTTCCGAGTAAAATCATCTTTAGAAGTTGCATCAAAGCACAGCAACTAAATTACACATCTTCAGGATGAGGAGCACTAACTGGGCACAGTGGTGCATGCCTATAATACCAGCTACTCAGGAGGCTGAGGCAGGAGGACCGCAAGTTCAAAGCCAGCCTGAGCAACTTAGGGAGCCCTAAGCAACTTAGCGAGACCCTGTCTCAGAATAAAATATAAAAAGGGCTGGAGATGTGGCTCAGTGGTTAAGAGCCCCTGGGTTCAATCCCTGCTACCAAAAAAAAAAAAAAAAAAAAAAAAAAAAAAAACCACATGAGAAGCACAAAGAGCAATCTTTCCAATACCATTACTGGTAAATGCTAATACTATCTGAGATAAGGCATTTGGGTTAAAATGAAAGCGAAGAGGGTCTTGTGAAATAATCCCAAGCACCATTGCCCACACTACCTTCTCAACTACCACTGCCAGAGGCAGATTCTAAGAAGCCACTTAGAGCTATGGTTCACACTGACGGAGCTTTCCACCACTCAGGACGCCTTCAATCCACCTGTCTGACCTGCCCCTCAGACAGCTTTGTTGGTGGCTGGTGTCTCTGCTGGTAGCTGAGGAAATTGCAGCTCAGTGAGCCCCCCACTGATCTCTGCGCTCACACCTGGCAGCGTTTCAGCTCTTGGGCTCCATGCCAAATCCAGCAGCCCCAAGTCTGTACCTCTTTCTGTTTTATCATGACCACCCCTTAATGGGTACTGAAGCCTTCAAGTCCAAAATGGGTTAAAATGAAGGCTCAAGAAAGTGGTAGTTATGTCAGAAATTACACAAATGTGTGTGTGTGTGTGTGTGTGTGTGTGTGTGTTTAGCTATACATATCTATATATGTGTGTCCCCATATAAAGAGATAGATTGATTGCTTTGGCTTAAAATATGCAAGCCAATAATCATTTACACTAAGTTCCACAACGCGAAGGAGTTTACACCACTCCCACCTGTACCTGGCACCAACAAGTATCCCCTAAATACCTGTTGAATGAATGGACGACTGCAAAAGGGCTTGCAAGGACAGACATAAGAGACCAGGGAACCGGGAGCCACTTGAAGGTCACAGAGCACGCGGCATACAATGGCAAGCTTAGACAAGTGGCTCAGTGGGCACCAAAGCTCCCCTGCCCATTCAGAGAAACTGAACAAAAGAAGGGACAGGAAGGTGGAAAGCAGCTGAATTCCAGAAACCCAAGGAAACATGGGAGGCTTGCAGGCTTAAATGAGAAATCCTGAAACAGGAAATTAAATGTAAGTTAACAAAGACTACAGAAACACGCCTGAGGCTGAGACAGGAAGATAGCAAACTGAGGCCAGGCTGGACAACTTAGTGAGACACTGTCTCAAAATTAAAAAGAAAAAAATGGTGGGAGAGGCCTGGGGATGTAGTCCTGGGTTCAATCCCCAGTACCACATGCACAGCACAAAAGAGGCTTAATTCCTGGATGCACAGAACATGAGTGGGTTTGGAGCCATCCCACCCATCTGGGGGAGAACAGCCCTGGAGTCACCAAGAAGCTTTTAACAACAGAGGCCTGGACCCATCCACTGACTCCAGCCTGTATGGTTAGGAGCGTGTCCTGAGCACCAGCTCCGGGTGGATGACCCCTCCCTTAGGTAATTCCCGTGAACCTGACTTAAAGGTCATCCAGCCCAGGCACCTCTATAAACCAGGGCACGGAGGCTTGAAAGTGAAGAGTCCAGGATCACCCAACAAATCTGAAGCAGTGGTCAACGTGGAGCCCAGGGTGTGACTTGGAGTTGGTGCCGCCCCCTGCACCTTCCAGCCCTCCAGCCCTCCTGCCCCACTCCTCCAGCCCCACTCCTCCAGCCCACTCAGCTTTGCAGCTGGCTCCACCTTCTCCTGCCCACAGGTCAGCATCACAGTGATCGAGGCTCGGCAGCTGGTCGGCTTGAACATGGACCCCGTGGTGTGCGTGGAGGTGGGCGATGACAAGAAGTACACGTCCATGAAGGAGTCCACCAACTGCCCCTACTACAATGAGGTCAGTGGCCCCATGGCCTGGGGGCAGGGAAGGGGCTGTGCCCCAGCCCCACCCAGTCCCAACGGGAGCAGCTGAGTGTCAAGGGACATAAAGTGCTACTAACAGAGGTGACTTCGACCCACCCTGCTATGACCCCAGCACACTGACATGCAGTGACAGTCAGATCCTGGTCTGACCCTGTTCTGTCCAGGGACCACCCACTGAAATGAATGTAGCCTGGGTGTTTCCCAAAGCCCCCAGCCCCATGAGACCTGGTGCCAGCTACTCCCCAGGCTAGAGACCTGGGCAGGGCCGCTCACTCCTGCCCAGCCCCATGGAGGCACTGACGCTGTTACAGACCTGGGGGCCTTCTGGGAAACTGAAGCAGTGCAAAGACCCCCTTCAAATGCCAGTTCATGTGATAAAGTCAGGAAGATGTCAGGCACGTCACTCAGAGTAACAAAAACGATTTTATTGAAGGGATAGGGAAAGGAAAGCGGGATGCTCTCAAGAGAGAAAGTGGGTCCTCTCTGAGAAGACAGGGCCAATGTGCCTCTCCTGCACTCCCGTTTTATTGGGGATTCCAGAGACGTTTCCAGAGAGTCCCACCCAGGTGCACCTCTTGACTTTTTCTTTCTTTTTCTTTTTCTTTTTTTTTTTTTAAGAGAAAGGGAGAGAGAATCAATTTTTCCCCCAATCTGGGCTTTGTTTCTCTGACACTCAGTTGTGTATGTGGTGCTAGGGTTTGAACCCAGGTCTTGCACATGCCAGGCAATCACTGTAACCTCTGAGCCGCTGCTCCAGCCCCAGCCCACACCTCTTGACTTTTGACTAACAGCAAGATGGCATCAGACTTTCAAATCCTAACTACCATAGTAACTCTAGGTCACCTTGTCCCCTGCTGACCAGTTCTAACTGGATTCTTAATCATACATTTTTTACATATTTTCTAGTTAGGGGGAATTACCCTTATCTCCCTGAGTTTCAGGATCTGGTCACAGAAGTCAGCCACTTCAGGATAACTTGGGTTCCTCTTATGGACTTTAGAGTGGGTCTACATTTCTCCTGCAGATGACAGGTAGTTTGCTGAGGAATGTGACACAGCCTGCTCACTCAGGCCGGGCAGGGCAGCAGGCAAATTGCTTCACAGGGTCCGCACAGTGGGCCCATTCTGTAGAATTATCCTCCTAACCTCGTGTTCCTGGCATTTGCATCTGTCTGTCCCTAACAACCCCATTAACAAACACTTACCATGTGCCCAGCACTCTCCTGAATGCATTAGGTGCATCGCCTAGCAGAGGTTGTCATTGTGACCCCTTGCACACACAGGGACGCTGAGACTCCTGCAGGAGGTTCTAACTCCTAGGGTTCTGGGTGCTCGCCCTTCATTCTCCACCTCATGCTCTCCTGACCCTCTGTGGGGCTTCCCTTCAGAGCACTGGCCTTGACTTTGGGTGCAAGAGTAAGATGCCTGGTGCCCACTCTCTCTCTTTCCAACCCTTTGAGGCCATACGGAGGGTGAGGGACCTCAGAGACTTTCTAGTTCAGCACCCCCACTTCACGAAGGAGGAGGCTGGGACCTCAATAAAAGAAGTGACTTCCCCAGGGGCTGGAGTGGTGGCTCAGCGGTTGGAGCGCTTGCCTGGCATGCTCAAGGACCCAGTTTCAAACCCCAGTGCCACTTACACAGCTGAGTGTCGGAAAAACAAAGGCCAGACAAAAAACTAAAACAGAGTGTAGTTCAGAGCAGGGCCCAGACTATCCAGCCCAGTACTAGTGAGCAGCTGTGGTGGCCTCCAGCTGTGTCCCTGCAGGAACCTAAACCTGGGCACACCTCTGCCCTTCCACCCAGCCCTGGCCGAGCTCTCACGTGTGACCACAAACAAACCACATTTCCCAGCCAGTTTGGGTCCCTAGAGCAGGACATCACTGCCCAGGACTCTGCCAGCCTACTGTGCAGTCAGGACATCTTCATGACTGGAAGAGCCTCTGACCTAAATAAGGGTCTCCTGATGACTATGGAGACAGGTCCCTGTGACCCACTGTGGTTGTTTGCTAGTGGTAAAGCCGTGTTTGGAGGACTTGAGGGCTCGCTTCGTACCAGGCCCACACCCTCATATTCCATGCAAGTTGCTTCCTTTTTCCAAGGTACAGAACTGCTTCCCAGCTCTGCAGATCCCCAGCAAATTCCTACCCAATCTGCAGGGTCCGGCTCAGATGTCCTTACCACTGAGCAGCCTTCCATGCCCTCTCTGGGTCAAAGGTCAGCTCTCGCAGGCTCTCCTAAATTGCAGTTCCCTTTGCTGTCTTCGTCCCCTTGGTGTGCTGGAGGCTCCGGGTCTCCTGCGCCACTGGGAGCCCATTCAAAGCCTGGCAGGTACTGGAAGGGCTCAGTGGCACCCAGCAAGGTAGACTCTCACCCAAACCAAGAAACCAGCACACTCACCCAGCCTCTGCTGAGCACCAGGCCATGGTGCGTGGCACAGCACGGGCAGTAGGGAGACGGACAAGACCCAGCTTCTGCCCTCGCATGCTGCAGCCCGGAGACCTTTTTCTAAACTCTGTATTTATATCCTTTATATCTATTCATTGCATTCATCTCCTGGCTTCTCCCCACCAGGAGCCACTAGCAATCCTCCCTCGTTGTGGTGAGCAAAATCACTCCCAGACATTGCTAAACCTTCCCTGGAGTTAACCTCACCCCCAGTTTAGACCACCGCCCTAAACTGGCTTGCTATGATTCCTTCCAGGCCCAAGGCCTTTATATCCCTCTCCTTCTCCTCCTCTTCAATGAAAGATACCCCCACCCTCGCAGAGATGTATTACTGCTGGCAAATTCTCTAAGCTGGTAGGAACCTTCCTTTGGTTCCACTAAAACAACAGAAGGAGGCAAAAATAACCAACATGACTTAGCAGATTTCTAAGCAATTCCAAAAGGAAACTGTTCAAGAAATACCTGGAATATGAATGGAGATGGTTCAGAGAGTGTGGGCTTCTGGCCCCAAGGTGCTAGCTCTGAGGCTCCTGGCCTGATAGCCTGTCATGCCTGGCTCTGAGCCTGCCTGAGTGAAGGGAGGCTCATGACTTCTGCCTCCCGGAACAACCTGCTGCTCGGGGGCCCAAGCCAAGCCCCCTGCCCCCATGCACCTGGACATCTGGGAAGCGCCATCCTTCCTCCTGCCTAAGAACAACCTCTCCCCTTTGCTGTGGACCCTTCTCTTCCTACATCCCAAAGAGTCTGGCCTTGCCCATCCACCAACTCTACAACTTTGCCTTTCTTCTGGCTCCTTCTCCTTTACCTACCTGATGCATATTTTATCTAAACACCACTATAAAAATTCATGAGACTCAAGGACAGGAACTAGACATTCATCATCCAAGGATCAAGGGCTTTCCCCATTCCCATGGATCCCTCTAGGGCCACCTTTTCCACTACTCCATTCCCAATAGGCCTGAGAGCTGTACCTGCCTTCTCTCTGCCAGTCACAGCTCAGTTTCTGCCCCATAGCACCACGGAAGCCACTGCCTCTCCAGAGCTGCAGGCTCTCCACCCCCAGCCAGCGCCACCTGGACCTGTTCCTGCCGTAGAGAGGAATTAGGGTTACTGTGCATTTACTGCGTGCGTACTTGGGTTGAGAGCTCGACCGGGGACTTCACACCCGCACCCCGCAGCCCACCTTGCACCTCTGGAGAGGTCCACATGCAGCCTGAGATCAGTATCCCCATATCACAGGGGTAAACTGCGGCTCAGAAAAGCGAGTGATGGACCCCAAAATCACCCCTGGGTGTGGCTGGCTCTGAAGCTAGCACGAGGCTCCATAGCCAGGCACCTGTACCTTTGGGAATTTTTTTATCCCTAAGCACTTCAGTAACACTTCCCCCTTTTCACCCATGAGTTCGCCAAAGCAGGGGTCCCTCTGCTCATGGCCCACACCCTTATCCCAGTCCCTGCACCCAGGCCAGGCGACAGGGGTGGGGACCAAAACTGTGCATGGTAGCTCCCAACACAAGAGGACAGTTCACGCCGCAGCATTTCAGGTTTATAGCCAAGTAAGTGATTTCGTGTACCACAGGTCCTCAGTGCTAAGAGTCACCCAAATTTACCTTTCAACCTCCCTGAAGTTGGGACGCATCTTCCTGGCAGCATTGTGGTTTAATGGTGACATCTGTGTGACCCTTAAACGGCAGTATATCTCCCATTCAATAGCATTTTCAGTTCAGTGACACACATTACAGTCTCTCATTAGAGCCTCATGAGGTGGGGGTCAGTATCCCCATTTTATAGCTCAGAAACTGAGGTTCAGAGAGCGTGCTGTTCAAGGCCACACGGCTAGAAAGGGACAGAACTGGGGCTAGAGCCCCCGGCTTTTCGAGAACAGCACATTTGTATAGACCAGTGCTTCTCCTGCCCTGCAGCCATTAGGGGATGGGACCCTGCCTCCCTCACCCCCACCCAGGTCACCCAAACCGATGGTCAACACTACTGCTCCTTCCAGCCTTGGGGCCCAGGGGAAATGGCCGGGGTACAATCAGGCACTGCCAAGAGGGAAGGGCCTGGCACTGTCCTGGGCTGTAGCTGCAGCCCCCGTGACAGCAGCCTGCGCCTTCCCCCCTGCAGTACTTCGTCTTTGACTTCCACGTCTCTCCTGACGTCATGTTTGACAAGATCATCAAGATCTCGGTGAGTGGGGAGCAGCCCCGGCAAACAGGGCCACCCAATGAAGCTGCACCTTCACACAACCTTGACAGGTGCCCCCTCTGACTGAACCAGTTGTAAAAAGGTAGCCTGGCGCCTGGACACATGGCTGGGCAAGGTGGGCACAGGCTGGGTTTTCACCCCTTCTGGCCCCTTTAGCCAGGTGCATCTGTGTAGTGTACAACCTACCCACCCACGCGTGACAGCTGGCCAAAAAATTTTTTTAAAAGGTGTGGGCAGGAGAGACAGATGCTGAGCCTCAGCAAGCCACCTCTGCCCTGCCAAATGCCCTCCCTCCCACTTCACCGCTAAGCATGGGTCCCCAGAAAGATGAGGTGGTGGCACCATCAGTGGGTCCCACCCCAGCCTCATGGAAGCCTTCACCCCCACCCATCCTGACTGGTGGCTGGTGCTTCTGCCTGGAAGGTGATTCACTCCAAGAACCTGCTCCGCAGTGGCACCCTGGTGGGCTCCTTCAAGATGGACGTGGGGACCGTGTACTCCCAGCCTGGTGAGTACCCGCCAGGGGCCTGTCAGCCAAGGTGGCTCAGAGGGTGGGGCACCCGCCGTCCCTACCCCCAGGGCAGTGCCCGGGCTCAGCTTGGTGAGGACCTCAGCCTAGTGACTTAGCACACAGCCATTTGGCTGCGGGGAGGTGGTGTCCTTGGCGGGGACACGCCTCCAGGAGCAGCTCAGTCTCAGTCTGGTTCTTGCTCGAGTCATCGGAGCAGTAACTCCACGCAGAGCTTGGGCGTCCTGTGCAGACACAGAGCGTGGCAGCTGGGGCCGGCTTCCTGCCGTCTGCTGTGGCAGTGGTTGCACATGCCTGTCCTCACAGCCTGGGGGGGTCTGTGCCCAGCCTCCTGTCCCCTGAGCTGGCTGCTGTCAAGCAGAAAGGACCCCTTCCTTCCACCCTCACAAGAACACCATCATCTGCCTTTGACAGTTGAGGACCCTGAGGCTCAGAGACGCTCCATGTCACCACATGGCCAGCTTCAAACCACCTTATGAAGCCCTGTGGGGTTCTAATTTCACCCACATTGTCACATTGTACCCTCACAGAACAGTGAGTTAGGCAGCAGCACCCTTCCCATTTCACAGATGAGATAAATGAGGCTAAGAGCAATGAACAGGTTTGGAGGAGGTGTCGCTAACTAGAAGGCGCTCCACCTCATAGACACTCAGTGACACATCAAAACTCGGACCAGGGAATTTGAGTTCAATGCCTAAGAATATACAAATAAAAAGTATAATATCTTAGACCATTCAAGCTACGTGAAACCTTTAGAACATCTCTGTTATGATGGAGCTGCCCAGGGAGAGCAGTAGAACCTGAGTCTCCAGGCTCCCGGGGCAGTGCCTTCTCCACTGCCCCACGTGTCATGGGCCTCAGGGGAGGCCAGCCGTACTGACCACCAGCTCTGTAAGGAACAGGGAAGGGCCAGTCTGCCAAAAACCCTGGTCTCTGGGACCTGCAGCCTGGGCTCTCTAGAGGCCAAAAAATAAAAAAAATAAAAAAGCTGAGCTCTTTAGGCCTGTGGCCTGCCCTGATGGTCGGGAGCTGCAGGGGTGGGGACACTGGGTGCAGCACCCCTCGTCACCACTGCAGAGCACCAGTTCCATCATAAGTGGGCCATCCTGTCGGACCCTGATGACATCTCTGCTGGACTGAAGGGCTATGTGAAGTGCGACATCGCCGTGGTAGGCAAGGGAGACAATATCAAGACACCTCACAAGGCCAACGAGACAGACGAGGATGACATTGAGGGGTGAGCCCCTTCTCACCCCAGCCCCTGGAGACCTAAGCCCAGCCCCTTCTTCCCCCAAAGGAGCTCCTGGTGTGGACTCCATCCAGAGTTCTTGCATCCATCTCCTTTACCTCTGTTCTGGCCCACATACCCACACAGGCATGCTCTTCCTGGAAGGCCTGGGGCAGGGTGGCAGCAGGCAGCAGGCACCAGTCAGGGCCAGTGGAGGATGGCTAAAAATGATAGTGCTTTAGTTGGGCACAGTGGTGCACGCCTGTAATCCCAGCAACTTGGGAGGCTGAGGCAGGAGGATTGCAAGTTTGAGGCCAGCCTCAGCAACTTAGTGAGGCCTTAGGCAACTTAGTAAGACCCTGTCTCAAAATAAAAAATAAAAAGGGCTGGGGATGCGACTCAGTGGTTTGGCTCCTCTGGGTTCAATCCCTGGTACAAAATAAAATAAAATAAAAAGGATGACAGAGCTTTCACAGGCAGACTTCTGACTCTGAGGAATTTGATAGGAAAAGTAGATGCTGGCTTCCAGAAGCTGCCAGGTTTGGAGGTGCTAGCAGGATGCTCCCAGGATAGCAGGAGATTCCATGTGGGGTGCCAAATGCCAGAGCAGATAGAGCTTTTGAGGAATATTCTGGGAGCTCATCTACCTCCAGTGAATGGGGTCGTCCCTGGGCTGGGGAAGGGAGAGCAGCTGCTTATGAGCGAGGTACTCTAGGGGGATAAAAGGATGCAGCATAGAGCTGCCAGAGTCAATGATAAGACTAGGATGGCTTTTGCACTCTACAGTTTACGAAGCGCTCCTCTATTACAACCTATTTGCGCCTATTTGTTTTCCTGGGAGGTGGACTGTGTCACTCCCACCTTAACGGTGAGGAAACTGAAGCTCCATGTGATGGGGGATCTGTCCTGCGTCCTCAAGTGGGCAGGTGCCATGAACTGAGTGTCTTTGATCTGAGTCTGGGCCCTCTCAGCTGACTGTCACAGATTGGGCCAGGCCCCAGGGGTTGGCAGATGCTGGGGTTGGAGGTGGGGACCCTGGGCCTGACCACCATGGCCCTGGCTGGATGTGCTGGCAGGAACTTGCTGCTCCCCGAGGGAGTCCCCCCGGAACGCCAGTGGGCCCGATTCTACATAAAAATATACCGCGCGGAGGGGCTGCCCCGAATGAACACGAGCCTCATGGCCAACGTGAAGAAGGCTTTCATCGGCGAAAACAAGGACCTCGTTGACCCCTACGTGCAAGTCTCCTTTGCTGGCCAGAAGGTACTAGGGTATGTGGCGCAGGAGGTCGGGGCAGGGAGTGACAGGATCAGAGGGGCAGGTGATGGTCCTGGGGATCTGCGGAAGACTCCAGTTGGGGTTGGGAATCATCTCGACCATGGATGAGGCTTATAATCCTCCCTGCCTCCAAGAGCACAGGGGAGGCGAATCTGGGAGGCTGGGGGTTGTGGGAGATGAGAGGAGACATTCACAGTTGCGCGGGTGCACACACACACACACACACACAACCACACACACACACACACACACATGTCCTAACCCACATTCCCTCCCACCAGGGCAAGACTTCCGTGCAGAAAAGCAGCTACGAGCCCCTCTGGAATGAGCAGGTGGTCTTCACAGACCTATTCCCCCCACTCTGCAAACGCATGAAGGTGCAGATCCGAGACTCCGACAAGGTCAATGACGTGGCCATCGGCACCCACTTCATTGACCTGCGCAAGATTTCCAACGAAGGAGACAAAGGTCGGCGGCAAGAGTCAGTTGTTAGGGGTGGGAGCACAAAAGCAAGGAGAAAATGGGACCCTCTGCTCACACCACTGCTGTCACCCCACGCCCCAGCCTGACAGGCCTCTCTTAGTTGCAGTCCCTGCCTCAAGGAGAAGGGGGAGTCACGGCTCAGGGCGCTCAGAGCTGACTGAATTTGACAGCTGCATGACCTTTACAGTTGTTTTGCATCAGTAAAATGAAAATAAGAACCGTTATATAATAATCACATTACAGATATAACAAAATCACAGCATATGTGAAGTATACATGTGATGACAGCATCTTCAGCAGTACCTGGTAATGGCAGTAATACCTGCCTGCGGGGCTGTGGGGACTGATCCCCTCCTGGAATCTGGGCACTGTGCTGGGCACAAGGACACGGAGCGAGATAAGATCCTGTTCCTGTCCTCACCATGTTCACTGGCTACGAAGGACGCAGAAGTGCTGCCAAGTGGTCAGAACATCAGGCACGGGGCTGGAGTGGTGGCTCAGCAGTTTCGGCACTTGCCTCGCATATTCAGGGACTCAGGTTCAAACCCCAGCACCACGCACACAACAAAGTGTCTGAGCAACAAAGGCCACATGAAAATCGAAATAAAATTGATTCTCTCTTTCTCTCGCTCCCCCTCTTATCACTGTCCCTCTCACTTAAAAAAAAATCAGGCAGAAGGCACAGAAGGTCACGTGTGACCTGATTCCACATCTGTGAAACACCCAGAAAAGGCCAATCCACACAGGCAGACCGCAGATCATTTCTAGAGGCTGAGGGGAGTGGGGATGGGGACCAACTGCTCTGAGGTGCAGGTTTCTTTTCAGGAGGATGGAAGTGTTCTGGATGTAGATGATGATTGCATCGCGACTACGCTAGAAACCGCTGAGATGCAGACTTTAAAATGGTGAAGCTTGGCTGGGCACAATGGCACACACCTGTAATCCCAGCAACTTAGGAGACTGAGGCAGGAGGATCGCAAGTTCAAGGCCAGCCTGGGCAACTTTGCAAGACCCTCAGCAACTTAGAGAGACCCTGTCTCACGATAAAAAATAAAAAGGACTAGGGATGTAGCTCAGTGGTTAGGCACCTCTGGGTTTAATTTCCAGTACCAGAAGGGGAAAAAATGAAGTTTATGTTGTATGAATTATATCTGTTTTTCAAACACTGTGATTTTTTTTAATAAGCATAATTAGGGCTGGGGATATAGCTCAGTAATAGAGTGCTTGCCTGCCTACCATGTGCAAGGCCCTGGGTCCCATGCCCAGCACTGTGGCAGGAGGCAGGGATGCGACAGGCAGAACAAAAACATACACATGAGGCAGGATTGGATCCACACAAGGCAGAATTTGTTGGATGAGACCCAATAAATCCCAGCTATGAGAGAAGTGGCTTGTGACTAGGCATGGGGGCTTCCTGAGAAAGCAACCTTTGCAGGCAGAGACAGACAGGGAGGACCTTCAGAGAGGAGGGAGGGGTCTGCCGAGCAGGGGAGACACGTGTTGGGCCACATTTTGGCCGTGCTGAGGTGTTGAGGAGGATGTCCACATACGTGCATGAGTGTGGTAGGGCTGTGGACCTGCACGGTGCCCAGCAGCCAGCAGGTGGAGGCCAGGAGCCTCCACAGGAGCTTCCTCCTCATCCTGAGCCCTGGGTGTGACCCTGCCCTGCCTCCCTCTCCTTGCTACTGCAGGCTTCCTTCCCACGCTGGGCCCGGCCTGGGTGAACATGTATGGCTCCACACGCAACTACACGCTGCTGGATGAGCACCAGGACCTGAATGAGGGCCTGGGCGAGGGCGTGTCCTTCCGTGCACGCCTCATGCTGGCCCTGGCTGTGGAGATCCTGGACACCTCCAACCCCGAGCTCACCAGCTCCACAGAGGTGCAGGTGGAGCAGGCCACACCAGTCTCAGAGGTGAGACCCCAGGGCTGTGCTGCACCCAGCGTCCCAACTTCAGCTCCATCCAGCCTGGAAACTGAGTCCTGGTCTTCTCTTTCTGCTGTCCAGTCTCCCTCTGGGGGCCAGACTCCAGGATGAGGCCTCCTCCAGGGAGGACAGGTCTTCATTTGGCCCTGCAGCAGGACTTCTGTCCTCATCTACTGCTTGCCTGCACCCTTCCCAGAGGTGCCCCCATGGCCACCAGCCATCATGTCTGCCCTTCTTCCCAGTCACGGATGTCCCTGTGGGTGCAGAGGCAGCTCTTCTCTAGGACCATCCAGGCTGAGGGCTTCTGGGCCTGGGCTGCCTAGCCCCAAAGCTGGGTAGGATGCCTCCCATAAGCCCACAAGGCCAACTGTGACTTAGAAGAGGGTGGGCCCAGCCCCATTGCCCCACTGAAGTTTAGGGATGGTTTGATTACCTCCTGCACAGAGCTGCATGGGCAAAATGGAAGAATTCTTTCTATTTGGAGCCTTCCTGGAGGCCTCAATGATCGACAGGAAGAACGGAGATAAGCCAATCACCTTCGAAGTGACCATAGGTGAGTGCTGGGCACACAGGGATGGGTCTTCAGGCCTCAGCTGGTGGTAACTGTTAGACCCTGCACCCCAATGCCTGGACAGAGGGCAACACTGACCTGTGTGCCCTGAGTGTCCTCAAGTACACGGCACCTCTGTGGGAGTGTACCTGTCCCCCAGAGGGGCCAACCTTCGCTCCACCTTAAGGGCTGGCCTGCATCTGGGATATGGGAAAGAAAAATGCAACAAGATCTTGGGGACTAGAAAGGAAAGAGTGGGAACACAGACCAGTCCTAGGCAGGACCTCATTCTCAGCCAACATGAGGGCACTCGTCAAGATCCCAGGGACATGGGCATCTTTCTGTCTGATGTTCTGACCTGTCTGAGCCCCATTCATTATTTTGCCTTTTCCTAAAGAAATACCTGGATTGGACAGCAGTTGGGGCTGAGTGGTGAAGGGACTCTCCCCTGATGCCCCATTCTGTGTCCAGGCAACTATGGCAATGAAGTTGATGGCCTGTCACGACCCCAGCGGCCTCGGCCCCGAAAGGAGCCTGGAGATGAGGAAGAAGTGGACCTGATCCAGAACTCCAGTGATGATGAGGGTGATGATGCCGGGGACCTGGTCTCAGTGTCCTCCACCCCACCCATGCGGCCCCAGATCACAGACAGGTAGGCTCACCCTCCTGTGGCCTGGTCCCCCCACTTCATGGGGCCCTGGAGCTTCAATTCCTTCCCCTCACCTCCCACCCCAGGAACTACTTCCATCTGCCCTATCTGGAGCGCAAGCCCTGCATCTACATCAAGAGCTGGTGGCCAGACCAACGCCGCCGCCTCTACAACGCCAACATCGTGGACCACATCGCAGACAAGCTGGTCAGGGCCAGGCGGAGGCTAGGGATCCTGGGGAGTGGGCACATGACATGGGCTTGCCTGTAGCACAGGCCATATGTCCAGAGGTTTGCCATGTGGCCCCAGTAAGACCTCTGTCCATCCCCATCATAAGTCCCAGGGCTCTAGAGTGGAATCTGAGGATCTGGCCCCTCCAGGCCTGGGATCGGTCACCTGGAGGCAGCTAGGCTGGCCTCTGTCTCTAGCCTGGATTAGGCCTCTCCCCAGCCTTGAGTCCTGCACAATCCATCAGGGTCACAGCCCAGAGGTGGCTTCTTCCTTCAGGAACCGAGGACCCCACAAATAGCAAGGTCTCCAGGTCACACCACAGAGCCCGGGAGTTGGCTGCTTCCTTGATGAATAAGGAATGGACCTCACGAGTGGTCCCAGTCACCAGGCCCCTTTTTCCCCTGATGAACGGCGAGGAGACATTTGGGGAGGCCAAAGGGGAGGTCTGTGGCCCAGCATAAACCTGTGTCCCTGGTTCCCAGGAAGAAGGACTGAACGACGTACAAGAGATGATCAAAACGGAGAAGTCCTACCCCGAGCGCCGCCTGCGGGGTGTACTGGAGGAGCTCAGCTGTGGCTGCCAGTGAGGGGGCAAGGGGCAGGGGCACCAGGGGACGGGACAGAGGGGACCCAGGCCAGTGCAGGGCAGCAGGGGAGACAGTACCTCCAGACTAAGCCCTAGCTCCTCCATCCCCAGCCGCTTCCTCTCCCTCGCTGACAAGGACCAGGGCCATTCATCTCGCACCAGGCTGGATCGGGAACGCCTCAAGTCCTGCATGAGGGAGCTGGTGAGGACGTGCGGACCCCGGGCAGGAGGAAGGGTCTAGCCGTGACAAGGGGACCTCTGCCTCTGAAGTCACAGCCCTCTCGGTCATGGCCCCAGCAGTACTCCCAACCCCCGCCCCCACAGGAGAGCATGGGGCAGCAAGCCAGGAGCCTGCGGGCTCAGGTGAAGCGGCACACGGTGCGCGACAAGCTGAGACTGTGCCAGAACTTTCTACAGAAGCTGCGCTTCCTGGCAGACGAGGTGTGTGGCCTGCAGGAGGACAGGGGCTGCACAGAAAGGGGTTGGCCAGACTCCTGGGTGGTCCCTCCAGCTTGGATGGCTGTTGGGGACATGGAAGACCCAGGCATGGGAGCCTTTCCCCCCCGAAGGCCCCTGCTTCTCTTCATCCAGGTCCGGCCCTCAAGTCAGGCCGGCTCAGGGGCCCTGGTGGAGAAGGCTGGTTCCCCTGACCTGCCGCCCCTCTCTGCCGCAGCCCCAGCACAGCGTCCCGGATGTCTTCATCTGGATGATGAGCAACAACAAGCGCATCGCCTATGCCCGGGTGCCCTCCAAGGACCTGCTCTTCTCCATTGTGGAGGAGGAGCTGGGCACGGACTGCGCCAAGGTCAAGACGCTCTTCCTCAAGGTGCCACAGGGGCTGCGACTGGGGGGGGGTGGATCCATGTAAGGGTCACCCCGCCAGGTCTGTCAGGTCGGAACTGATGGGATAAAGCCCTCGACTAACAGGTGTTCAGGAAAGGCTAGAAAGAATAAGGGGAGAAGGAGGAGTGCTGGGGGCCCCACCCAGCCCACTGCAGTGGGATGACAGTGAAGGGCAGGCACAACTCTGACAGAGGTCTCCACCAGCCCTCTGTCCCTGCCCCTACCCCTCCTGATGGACCCAGGCATCAACCAGGCTCCTGGTGACCCCAAGCCTGTCCCCAGCTGCCGGGGAAGCGTGGCTTCGGCTCAGCAGGCTGGACAGTGCAGGCCAAGCTGGAGCTCTACTTGTGGCTGGGCCTTAGCAAGCAGCGAAAGGACTTCCTGTGTGGCCTGCCCTGTGGCTTCGAAGAGGTCAAGGCAGCCCATGGCCTGGGGCTCCACTCCTTCCCGCCAATCAGCCTGGTCTATACCAGTGAGTGAGGTCTCAGCCTGGTGGGCCCCTCTCCCCACCTCTCCAAGGGCTGTCACGCCTCAGCCTGCTCTTCTCCACAGAGAAGCAGGCCTTCCAGCTCCGCGCCCACATGTACCAGGCCCGCAGCCTCTTTGCCGCCGACAGCAGCGGGCTTTCTGACCCCTTTGCCCGCGTCTTCTTCATCAACCAGAGCCAGTGTACAGAGGTGAGGCCCTGGGAGGCTGGGCATTGAGGCCTCTGAGCTGGGGGCCCAGAGAAGCTGCTAGTGCCCCAGCTCCTGGGACCTTCAGACCCAGGTCACACTGCTAAGGCTGCAGCTTAGATGGGGTTTTATATCCATGAGGCAGGGGAGACAGGAAGCAGACCTCATATTCACCTTGACTTTAAGATTTCCAAAAAAGTCAGAGAAACTGACATTCCTGCTCCCTGCTTCCCCGGAATCCCTGCCACTCACCGTCACCTGTTCCCTGTCCCCCGCCCCATGCTGCAGGTGCTGAATGAGACACTGTGTCCCACCTGGGATCAGATGCTGGTTTTTGACAACCTGGAGCTGTATGGAGAAGCTCATGAGTTGCGGGATGATCCCCCGATCATTGTCATTGAAATCTATGACCAGGACAGCATGGTATGGGTGGGCACTAGCCCCAGGGACTCCCAGTAGCACCACACCTCCCGTTGTTCCCTGCACTCAGTCTGCCGGCCTCCTCCCCTCCTCTGCCTGGTGCTTGCTGGGAAGCTGGGAGACTGGACTGCTGACCAGTCCCACCAGGTGTCCCGCTGCAGCCTGATCTTTCCCCAACACTGGGCTTCTGGAGTCTCAGGAGCCAGGCCAGGGCATCCCCACCTCTTGGCACAGAAAGAGCCCAGCATCCTCAGGGGATGAGCCAGGAGGTTCTATTGTCACTACTTTCCCCAGCCCAGGGGCCCTTGGCCACTATCAGTCTGACAGCTTTGTAGCTTTCTGTAAGAGGGATCTGGAATAATCCCCCAGGAGTTGAGAAGCCACCAACTCTTCCTTTAAACCCATTGAGGTGCCCTGGGAGAGCTCTAAAGTAGGAGTGCCTTGTTTCTGGTCCTGAGCCCTGCATTTGCCATTCACTGCCTGACCTTGAGCAAGTCTTTGGTTGTCCCTGAGACTTGATTTCCTCCATCTGTAAAATGGGTGATCACACCTGCTTCTTACACAGACTCATGAGCTGTAGTAAGGACCAAATGAGATGACAGGTGTGAACACATTTGGTAAACAGCAAATGCAGGGGCCCACCGGGGTTGTTTGTGTCAGGGCAAAGCCGACTTCATGGGCCGGACCTTCGCCAAGCCTCTGGTGAAGATGGCAGACGAGGCGTACTGCCCACCCCGCTTCCCACCCCAGCTCGAGTACTACCAGATCTACCGCGGCAACGCCACGGCTGGAGACCTACTGGCTGCCTTCGAGCTGCTGCAGGTGGGTGGCAAGGGGTAGGACACGGTGCTGGGGGCTCCTCTCCTCCCCATGCTGCTGTGAAGTCAGTGGGACCAAAGCAGGGGTGTGGTTCCCAGGGGCGTGGAGCCATTTGGCCTTCCCTCTCTCCCCGATCTCATGGCAAACAGCTCGTGGGGGAAAAGACTGGTCTGCCTGGGCTCCCCAGTGTGTGACCTATGACCCCTATTGCCCAGATTGGGCCAGCAGGGAAGGCCGACCTGCCCCCAATCAATGGCCCAATGGACCTGGATCGAGGGCCCATCATGCCTGTGCCCATGGGCATCCGACCTGTGCTCAGCAAGTACCGAGTGGAGGTGCGTGGGGCCCCATGGGGCCCTCCCTGCCCTTTCCTATATACTCCGCCTGGCTTCCTTGTTCCTTCTCACCTTCCATTCCACTGAAGGTGGCAAGTTCTGGTTCCCTCAACCAACTCCTTTTTTCAGAAAAGGAGACTGAGGGCCCAAGAGGGGAAGTGACTTGCCCCAGGTCAGCCCCAGGAGCCAGCAGCAGACCCAGGTCCCCACCCAGGCCAGTGCCTGCCCCCATCTGACTGAGTCAAACCACCATGTTCAGGGCCATTCTCAGCCTCCTACTGCTTCACCCTGTGCCACCTCCACACCTTTACTCTGAGGCCTCCACCTCAGCCCCTTGAGGCCACCCACCCCCCAGTCCTCCTGGCACTGCCCCTGCCCACTGAAATCTAGCCTCTGCCTCACTGCCCACCTGCTGCCTGGTTCCTGCTCAGGAAACCCAGCCACCCACTGCTGGCTCCTAGACTGAGCAGCTGTCCTCCCCAAACCTCTCCCAGGTGCTCTTCTGGGGCCTTCGGGACCTGAAACGGGTGAACCTGTCCCAGGTGGACAGGCCACGGGTGGACATCGAGTGTGCAGGGAAAGGGGTGCAGTCGTCCCTGATCCACAACTACAAGAAGAACCCTAACTTCAACACCCTGGTCAAGTGGTTTGAAGTGGTACGTACAGGCCCAGGGCAGGGCTGGATGTGGCCAGCACAGCTCTGCCCCTTCAGGTTCCCCTGCCCACTTATCTGAGGCTCAGGCTCTGTGTCACCAACACCCCCAGGACCTCCCAGAGAATGAGCTCCTGCACCCGCCCCTGAACATCCGCGTGGTAGACTGTCGTGCCTTTGGCCGCTACACGCTGGTGGGCTCCCATGCCGTCAGCTCCCTCCGGCGCTTCATCTACAGGCCCCCGGACCGCTCGGCCCCCAGCTGGAATACCACGGGTATGGCCGCACCTGAACCCAAAGCCTGGCTCAGTCCCCAGAAGGGCTTCTGCTCACTGTCCAGCGCAAGCAGCCACGGGAGCTTCTCCAGGGAGCTTCTCCAGGGCACGTCCCATGGTGGGGGAGAGCAGGAAGGCAGGCCCGGTCCTGGAGGCCACGGGAGGCTGCCCAGGGCTGCCCCTCACTCTGGAACCAGGGTAGGCCAGCACTGGAAAAGCTCTGGAAGGGCCTGAGAGCAGATATCCTCCTCCAGGGTGACAGAGAAGACCCAGGCCTCCCTCCTGGTCCAGCCTCCTCTCGCCCTTCTCTCTGGCTCACTTCCTCCCTCCTTATTCCCATCTTTGCTCTTTCAACTACCCTGTCTCTCCTCGCCCCACAGAAAGCTCTAGAATCAATCTCAGGCCCCTGCTCTCCTGCCTCCTTGACTCTCACTGTTCTTCCTGCTCCTCCTCTGTCTCTCTGTCTGTCTGCCTGTCTGTCTGTCTCCCTGCCCAGTCAGGCTTCTCCAGGGCTGCCATGCACTGAGCAATGGGGGACTCTTCTCTCACCCCACAGGGGAGATTGTGGTGAGCATGGAACCAGAGGTGCCCATCAAGAAGCTGGAGACCATGGTGAAGCTGGATGCGGTAAGGCAGCCCAGATGGCCTTGAACGTGTGACACATCTCGTGAGCCAGGCCGTTGCACCCTGAGAGAACAGCGTTAGGTCACTCCTCTCTCAGTGAGGAGTGGGGTTGTCAGGCACCAACCCTGATTGCACGTTCAGACAACTCCACCCTGACACTGTCCTGGCATACGTGGGCGTATACATCTGTATGCATGGGTGTGTGTGTGTGTGTGCGCGCGCATGAAAGAGATGGAGAGGGCAGTAGCAGTCTGAGGTGATCACCTGCAGTTGTTGGCACTCCAGCAGAAGATATCCTAGGTACTGGATTCCTTATGAAAGCACCTGCAACCCTTCCAGGAGTCAGGTTTTCCCTCCCACCCATTTTCAGAACATCCTGCAAGCCTGAGTTGGGGAAGAGTTCCAGCTGGCACCTTCCTTATTCCTCTTGGCTTTAGGATACAGCCCATTTTAAATTACTGGTGTCCCCTGCCACTGTGCAGACTCAGTAGTGCTCACCCTGGTCAATTCTTAAAGCCCCCCAGCTGACTTTAGGAGAACTGGTGTCCCAGAAGGTCTGAGGAGATCCTAGAAGACCTCAGGAGATCCTCCAAGCAGATCCTAGAAGACCTGAGGAGATCCTCCAAGCAGGTCCTAGAAGACCTGAGGAGATCCTCTAAGCAGGTCCTAGAAGACCTGAGGAGATCCTCCAAGCAGGCCCTAAAAGACCTGAAGAGATCCTCCCAGTAAGTCCTAGCAGATCCAAGAAGGCCTCAGGAGATCCTCTAAGCAGATCCAAGCAGGTCCTAGAAGACCTGAGGAGATCCTCCAAGCAGGTTCTAAAAGGCCTCAGGAGATCCTCCCAGCAGACCTCCCAGCAGACCCCCAGCAGACTCAGCCGTGCGGGCAAGGGTCTCACGGCACACGGGTGCATCCTTCCCTGCACATGCCCTCTTGGCTCCCATCTGTTCCTGACCTCCACACTCCCTAGGGTGGGCCCCTGTCTGCCCTTCCAGGCCCCAGTGGCTAATCCTGTGCTGTCTCCTTGGTCCCCCTTTGCAGACTTCTGATGCCATCATCAAGGTGGATGTGGTGAGTGTAGGGGCCACGCAGGGCCCTGGGGCAAGAGAACCTATGCTGGTATTAACTTTCAGGCCAGGGCCCAACCTCAGGAACTGAGCCATTCCCCCACCCGCTGAGTGCCAATCCCTGCCTTTCCCAGTGGCTCACATTGGCAGATCACAGTCCTCACAGAGCCGTGCCATCCTCCTCTACAAAACATGATCCTGTCCCTTTGACCTTGGTGGCCCCAGAGAGCATCACGGGGCCCAGGGCTATTTGAGAGCCGATGGCCAGAGTGGGTGGGGACCTTCTGGGTTGTCCAAGGTTCTGGGTAAGAGTGGGGAGTAGGGGAGCCCCCAGGCCTGTAGACCTAGACACCACCCCTCAGGCTGAAGAGGAGAAGGAGAAGAAGAAGAAAAAGAAGAAAGGCACCGCAGAAGAGCCGGAGGAGGAGGAGCCAGATGAGAGCATGCTGGACTGGTGGTCCAAGTACTTTGCCTCCATTGACACCATGAAGGAGGTGAGGCTTTAGCCCAGCTGGGGGAGAAGAACAGGTGGCAGCATGCACCCCTCTGCCGCTCCTCCGCCCCCGCAGAGCTGGCTCCTCTGCCCTCCCTGCTTGGGTCCGGCTCGGAACTCACCTTTTCTGAGCTGGTGCCCCAGCCTGCCTCCCCTGGCTTGATTCCCTCTTGTCTTCATTCGGTTACTCCACAAACATCTCTGGAGTCTGTGTGGTGATCCAGACACCACACTAAGCACCATGGGACCCAAAGATAAGATGCCACCCAGGCCCTGAGGAGCCCTGGTTACTGGGCAGCAGGGACAGATACTTGGAGTACCAGGTGATAGGAAAAGCAAATCAAGGCGGGGACGTCTCTTCATCTTTTGGCAGCAACTTCGACAACAAGAGGCCTCAGGAATTGACTTGGAGGAGAAGGAGGAAATGGACAACACAGAGGGTGAGTCCAGGTCCCTGGCCTGCTGCCTGCCCATCCCAGCCACTCCCCTGCCCGCTTCTCCTCCCCCCTCCCAAAAGCCCTCCCAGCCACATGGTGTGGAGCACTGGGAGCCCCTGGGTGCCGGGCTGGAGTGGTGTTAATTCTGACAGTTCAGCAACCACAGTGAGGGGGCAGGCATTCCAGCATTTTCCAGACTTTTCTCCATAGAACAATATCAATCGTTATTCTGAAGGGAAGAGAGTGTTCTGTGGTCAAATTAGTTCAAGAAAGACTGCTTTAAACATGTCCCTTTGGTGTGTGACTTCTCAGAACGTTTAATATGCAAATAGTAGTATAATTCTCTAAAAGGAAGATATTGTGTACAATATTTCTTCCCCTTATTCTACCACGATACCCTTTCTTCTGAAGCACACCCACAGCACCCACTGGACGCAGCTTGGAAAATGCTAATAAGAGCCACCTTGTTAAAACTGTGGACAAGCTGAGGTCACTAGAGGGGACCGTGGGGGGCACAGGACTCCACAGCAGCAGGCCTTCGACTCCCGCCCAGGCCTCCTTCCCTACCCCACTCTACCAAAGGGCATGACCACAGTCGGTATTCCCAGGCGTGGCCTAGAGTCTGGGTTCCACACCCCAGGGCAGCAGAGTTAGTAGGGAAGTAAATGGGGGAGCCGGCTCTGGAACAGAGGCCGCCCCGCTAGGATCATCTCTGCAGCCTCCACTAAGCGCATGGGGATCTCCTTTCTGCTTCTGGCCAGGCCTGAAGGGGCCCATGAAGGGCAAGGAGAAGTCAAGAGCTACGAAGGAGGAGAAGAAGAAGAGAACCCAGGGCCCCAGCCCAGGCCAAGGGCCCGAGGCACCTGAGAAAAAGAAACCCAAGATTGATGAGCTGAAGGTGAGGGTCTGGGATCTGACCCTGCCAGGGCTGCGGGTGGGAGGCAAGATGAGAGCCATGGACAGGCATCGGGCCCTGACTGCCCAACCCGGCCCAGGTGTACCCCAGGGAGCTGGAGTCAGAGTTTGACAACTTTGAGGACTGGCTGCACACTTTCAACCTGCTGCGGGGCAAGACAGGGGACGATGAGGATGGCTCCACAGAGGAAGAGCGCATTGTGGGTCGGTTCAAGGTCAGGCAAGGTGCACAGCCCAGCCCTGAGGCTCCCCACCTCCTCAAGTTCTCTCTTCACCCCACCACTGCCCTAGCCGCTCCTTCCAGAACCCCTGGCCATCCCCACACTCCAGCAGCTCAGGGATTAAGACCCTCCCATAGCAAATAGCTGTTAGCTGTCTTGAGTGCCACCCCTGCCCACATCCAGGCCAACCCTTGTCCTGGCCACCTTGCCTCTCCCCAGGGCTCCCTCTGCGTGTACAAAGTACCACTGCCAGAAGACGTGTCCAGGGAAGCAGGTTACGATCCCAGCCACGGCATGTTCCAGGGCATCCCGAGTAATGACCCCATCAACGTTCTGGTCCGAGTCTATGTGATCCGGGTGAGACTCCCTGTGCATTCTCCCCCCACACAAGTCCTCCCACCCACGAGGGATTGGAGCAGCTGCAGATCACAGTCCTGAGCTGGGAGGCACCTGGGGTTCACCTGTCCTAGTTCTCAATTTTTCTAGAAGAGGAAGTCGAGGCCCGGGAGGGGCAGCAAGTTGCCTAGGGCCTCATAGCAAGTCTCCTGATGGTTCAGTGCCTCTGCCCCACCCTCCATCATGGGAACAGGGTGGTGGCACTCAGGAGCCTCCTCAGGCAGCACCTTCCCCACCCCAGGCCACGGACCTGCACCCTGCTGACATCAACGGCAAAGCTGACCCCTATATTGCCATCCGACTGGGCAAGACCGATATCCGTGACAAAGAGAACTACATCTCCAAGCAGCTCAACCCGGTCTTTGGGAAGTAAGGAACCGACTTCCCAGCCCCGGCCTGACTTCCCAGCCCAGCCCAGCTCCTGCCCCACCCCAGCCTCCAACCCTTCTCCTAACCCCCACGCGCCAGGTCCTTTGACATCGAGGCCTCCTTCCCCATGGAGTCCATGCTGACGGTGGCTGTGTACGACTGGGATCTCGTGGGGACCGACGACCTCATTGGGGAAACCAAGATCGACCTGGAGAACCGCTTCTACAGCAAACACCGTGCCACCTGCGGGATTGCCTACACCTACTCCATGTGCGGAGGGCGGGCGGGCCTGCTGCACTTGACCCTAAAGCAAGATTCAGAGGTGGTGGTATGGGAAGACAGACATATTATAGTTTCTGTCCCAGGCCAGTCCTTCTCCCCCAGAGGGTCTTGGCACAGCCTCAGGGGCCAGGTCTGCAGATTCCAAGGCAAGAAGAGGGCTAGGAGATTCCAGAACCGAGAATCAGGTCAAGGAGAAAAGGGTGGCCTAGGGCAGGGGGTAAGACATCAAAAGAGGAGAGGAAGAGTCCTCTGGGGATCTGGATCCGTCTTTGACATTTAAGGGCTGTGTGACCCTGATCTAGCCCCTTAACCTCTCTGGTTACCTATTTCTTCCTGGGAATCTTTGAGGTTCCAGGCAAGTGGGCATAGTAGGGTAGGGCTTGGGGGACAATGGATATGTGAGCTGAAGTTTGAAGTAGGAGAGCTTGGGCTCCAGGTACCATAGTATCTTGGGGCGCCTGGAGCCCAGGACAGGTTCACTTTGACATGGGGCAACAGCCCATTTTAGGGAACTGTCAGGAACCAGTTGCCACCTGGGGATGGCCTAGTCCAGTTAGAATTCCTCAAGTCTATGTTTCCCCTCCCACAGACATGGCTACAATATCTGGAGGGACCCCATGAAGCCCAGCCAGATCCTGACCCGCCTCTGTAAAGAGGGAAAAGTAGATGGCCCCCACTTTGGGCCCCCTGGGAGAGTGAAGGTGGCCAACCGTATCTTCACTGGGCCCTCTGAGATCGAGGATGAGAATGGTAACAGGCCCTGGACCACATCCTGCCCCTCTTTAAGTGGTCTCAGAGGCCACAAGAAGCCCATGCTTCCCTGTAGGGGGACCCAGCCTCACAGGTGGCGTCCTCAACCTGACCCTCTGCTCACCACCCCAGAGCCCGGGTGTCACCTCCTCTCTCTCAGCTTGCATCCCTGTGGGTTAGAGGGGTCGTCCCCATCCTCAAATGAGCAAACTGAGACCCACCAGAGGGCAGCAACTTGCCCAATGTCAGTGGCACTTCAGAGGCAGAGTGGGGACGTGGGCCCAAGTGCTTCTGGCTCCAAGCCCTGCACTGTCCTCATCCTCTTCCCATGAGGCACTTCCGAGAGCATCAGGAGGTGGCTGTGCTGGGGAATTAACGCCATGCCTTCAGGTGCTGGAGTGGATTTGCCCCTCTCATAGGCCAGCAGGACTCTCTGCTCAACTTCCCCAAAGAGGAGAAGCCAAGGACACAGACTTTCTGGGTCCTGTGGAGTAGCTGAGATCTTGGACAAGTCACTTCTCCCTCTGTGCCTCAGTTTCCCCAACAGTAAAATGGGGGTGGGTGGATAGGGGATGATTCGGTCTCTATGCCCCTAAGTCCCTGGCCACAGCACAGGTTTCTTGGTGCTGGGGAGGCCATGTGTGCAGTAGATCCATTGGCACCCACAGGTCAGAGGAAGCCCACGGACGAGCATGTGGCCCTGTCTGCCCTGAGGCATTGGGAGGACATCCCCCGTGTGGGCTGCCGCCTGGTGCCAGAACATGTGGAGACCAGGCCACTGCTAAACCCCGACAAGCCGGGCATCGAGCAGGTGACGCTTGCCTGGCCGGGACTTGGGGTCAGTGCATATCAACATGAACGCATAAAGGTAGAAAAGGGACCTTGTGCTATTCGCTGCTCTCCCAAAACCCTGGCAAAAACCAACTTGAATGGCAAGTGTCTTTGCTCTGCATGAGGATTACATCAGCCAGTGAGACCTAGAAGCTGTGATTGGTTATTGGTGACATCACAGGAATTCCTGGCATCCAAACATGGAAGTTGATGACAGGGTCCTTGACAGAACATGGGCTGGGAGGGCGAGGAAGCTGTCTTTCCCAGGCAAAGGGAGAAGTCCCTGGGACTCTACCATGACTTTCTCTTCCTCAGGGCCGCCTGGAGCTGTGGGTGGACATGTTCCCCATGGACATGCCGGCTCCTGGGACACCTCTGGACATCTCCCCTAGGAAGCCCAAGAAGTGAGCTGCCTGGAGCCTGAACTCCCCCAACCCCCACCTTCCCACCACGCCCAGTCCTTCCTATAGGAGGCCCAGGCCCAGATGGCCTTGGGCAGTCCCCATTCCCTGGCCCTGAGGTGTGGCCAGGCCTCCTGTGGGAGAAACACTCTGTTGAGGCCTGCTCTGGGTGGCTTCCCGTTTTCTGGGACAGGGGGACACCCTCTACTCTGCTCTCAGTGGGAGAGATGAGCCACACCCCAGCAGCCCAGCACATTCCCAGCCTGCAAAGATGTAGACACACTCCTCCTCGTCCTCGTCCTCCTCCTCCTCCTCCTCCTCCTCCTCTTCCTCCTCTCCTCCTCTTCCTCCTCTCCTCCTCCTCCTCCTCTCCTTCTCCTCCTCCTCCTCCTCTTCCTCCTCCTCCTCCTCCTCTTCACCTTCTCGCCTCCTCGCCCCCCTCATGCACGCGCACAGCACTCCCACGGGCACCCGCATGCATGCCCACCTGTGCACACTCACGCACAGGAAACAGAACCCTGGAGGGCCTGCTCTGCACTCACCTAGTCAGGAGTCAGATTCCGCTAGGTTTTCTTTCAAGTGTGATACAGGAGTGACTGCCTGAAAGAGGCGGGAGGAAGTGACATGGAGAAAGCATGCTGCCTCTCCTATTGACCCTATCTAGGTCACTTTGCCAACTGTGGTCCTCAATTTTCAGCATTCTGGACATAGGAAGCTGTACAGAGCCCCTCACTCAGGAGCTCCCACTCTGGTTCACATGTCCAGTGTACCATCGTGGTTTCTTTATGATTCAGGGGGGGTTTGTTTGTTGTTGTTGTTGTTGTTGTTTTAGCAAAGGGCCCTGCCTTTCTATTTTTCCACTGGCTCTGCTAATTATATTTCTGCCAGAAATATCCTCGAAGCCTGAGGTCAAGGGCATGCTATTCCAGATTCTACCACAAGGGGGAAACCCAACCCAACAGGTCCCACTGGACCACAGTCCTGGTGTCTGTTCTGCAGCTCCACATTCCATCCATTTCTAGTGGATGACTCAACCTCACTCTTGAAACATAAGTATCTCATTTATAATTACAATTAAACGCAAGGGGAAAGATCTCTTTGGGGACAAGGACGTAAAGGAAACCAGAGTCCATGGGCTTCCATTGCAGGCTGCTGAAACTTGTCTTAAAGTTGGAGATTGCTCCTGACTCTGGCCTCACTTCAGCCACCCCCAACAGCACTCCACTCTCCTCTCTGCACCTCTCTGTCCTTAGCCACCCTGACCAGGAAAGTGTCCTCATCTCTGTTCCAGCCTGACTGCCCCCCCCCAAGCTGATGCTATGTGTGCCAGATACTGATGGTATCTAGATAGAAGCCCTCTCTGGCCTCCATCCACTCTCCCATCCCTGTTCCAGCCCAGGTCCCAGGGCTTCTCTCATTGTCTCATCTCCAGCCCCCACCCAGTCCTAGCCCCTGGACCCAGGGATAACCCCCACCCCAGGCTGCTAATCGGCCCTCCTGCCCTATGCAGGTACGAGCTGCGGGTCATCGTGTGGAACACGGACGAGGTGGTCCTGGAAGACGATGACTTCTTCACTGGCGAGAAGTCCAGTGACATTTTTGTGCGGGGGTGGGTGAGAGATCCCTGTGCCAGGAGGGGCTGAGCTAGGCAAACCCACCTTCCTTGGAGAGAAGAAAAGGGGGTTGTGGGGTGAGGAGAGGTCCCCAGGGTATGGCCACAGGTCTGGAGCATGTGGCTCCTGGCAGGTGGCTCAAGGGCCAGCAGGAGGACAAGCAGGACACAGACGTCCACTATCACTCCCTCACTGGAGAGGGCAACTTCAACTGGCGCTACCTGTTCCCCTTCGACTACCTGGCAGCGGAGGAGAAAATCGTCATCTCCAAGAAGGAGTCCATGTTCTCCTGGGATGAGACCGAGTACAAGATCCCGGCGCGGCTCACCCTGCAGATCTGGGATGCTGACCACTTCTCGGCCGACGACTTCCTGGGTGCAGAGCGGGGCGGGGCAGAGCATCCAGAACTGAGGGGCAGGGGCAGGAGAGGCAGGGATAGTTGAGCCCGCCACGGGGAGTGTCGCCCTTATGTAGTCTTATGTATGAGAGCCAGAGACATCAGACGGGGTTCCTGCCTACCCCCCGGAGTCCACCCAGCCACACGTGGGGCAGATGTCCCCCGTGTTATGACCAAGGCTGACAAGGTACATCAAAGAGGAGGCAGTAAATGCTGATGGAGGGATGGGCAAGGCTTCCTAAGGGGACAGGAGGCCCCTGGGTCTCAGACGGCTCCTCTGCAGAGCAAGGTTCCCTCTAATGTCTAATCGGCATCTATAACTTGTGAGATGAGCAGATGAGTGGGTGACAGACAGCAAAACATGGGGGCAGATGAGGTGCCAAGGAGGATGGAGCCCCCTGTCGCGTGCCCAGAGCTGACGCTGGGATTGCCACAGGGGCCATCGAGCTGGACCTGAACCGGTTCCCACGGGGCGCAAAAACAGCCAAGCAGTGCACCATGGAGATGGCCACCGGGGAGGTGGACGTGCCCCTGGTTTCCATCTTCAAGCAGAAGCGGGTCAAAGGCTGGTGGCCACTCCTGGCCCGCAATGAGAATGACGAGTTTGAGCTCACGGTGGGCACTGCCTCCTGCTTGGGAGCATGTGAGGCTGGGCCAGGCTGGGGCGGCCAGGCACTGAGACCTTTCTGTTCTTCTCTGCAGGGCAAAGTGGAGGCTGAGCTACATTTGCTGACAGCAGAGGAGGCTGAGAAGAATCCAGTGGGCCTTGCCCGCAATGAACCTGACCCCCTAGAGAAACCCAAGTGAGTGCCCTGCCTGCCTGGACCCCCATCTGTGCTGGTTTTAGGGGACAGAACAGGAAAGAGAGATCTTCTTGTCCCTCACTCCCCAGACAACCTCTGTCCCTTCCTGGATCACAGCCTCACTGCAGAGAAGCCCCCTCATTCATTCCTGAATCCCACCACCTCCCTCTGAACCAAAGGCTGGGCTACCAGTACAGGAAGCAGTTCCTCTCCCCAGGAACACCCCATTCAGCAGAGGTGTAGGTGCCTCCAAGATCTGCAAAAGGCAGTCAGCTCCAATGGGGGCATCAGGGCCTCAGCCAGCCTCGATGGCCCAGGAGGTTCCCAGAACTCCACATACTCAGCCCAGATGGGCTTTCCCTGCAGCAGGGCCCCTCAGCACACCCAGCCCCAGCTCCCCCGTCCTTTCTCCACGCTCCTTCCTCTGCCTGATACTCCAGCCGGCCCCATACAAGCTTCATCTGGTTCTTGAACCCTCTCAAGTCTGCCCACTACTTCCTGTGGCACTCCTACCGCTGGCTACTGCTCAAACTGCTGCTGCTCCTGCTGCTGCTGCTCCTGCTCGCCCTGTTTCTCTACTCTGTGCCTGGCTACCTGGCCAAGAAGATCCTCGGGGCCTGAACCCCTCAGCCTCCTCAGTCTGGTACTTCTTCCTTCTGCCTCTGGACCAAGGGCTGGCCAGCACATGGAACGCACACACATGCACATAGAAGCACATATGTACACCTCCAGCAACACATGTGCATACTCACACACACACACACACAAGCCCACACACACATACACAGCAACTGTCAAGCTTTCAAATCAGAATCATACTCCCACAACTACGAGCGACTACTTTACATTGTATATTTTAGACCAGAGAGGCAAAGGAGCTCACCCAAGGTTACCCAGTAGAGCTGGGACTCCAGCCTGGGGTCGAAACTGCCAATCCAGTGTTCTGCACGGTACAGCACCTCCTCTCCCAGCCACATTCCTCCTTCGCAGACTGTAATTCAATTTCATCAGCAGAAGGAAGTTGAGATATTCACAGGGAGAGGGGAAAGGTTTGACTAGGATTCGCCAGCACAGCCTGAAATAAGTCCTCCCATCGCGTGACCTCCCTGTGCAGGGCTGATCCTGCCCTGCAGAATAATTGTTACATCCATTCAAACATTCATAGCCAATGCTGAGCACCCACCCCTCAGGCTCAGAGCTTCACCTCCACCCTCGCTTCCCCATTCACCAGCTCCAGGAAGTACTACGCCACTCTATGAATAAAGGTGGCTAACTTGGCTGTCACAGCTGGGATTCAAAACTAGGAGCCCTGTGCCAGGCCCCTGCTCTGTTGTCCCACTTATACTGAGCTCCGCCTGGGGGGCGTCGTCCATGTCCTCCAGGAGTTGGTGGGTGGTAGTTTGAAAAGCATATTTGATACCATAGCTTTATACCCGGACCTTTTATGAAAGCTGTTGTTTTCGTAACACAGACCCTAGCTGGTGAAGCTTGGCTGGGCGTCTTAGAGCGCTTCTTGGTTGCAGAAGGCGGAGCAGAGAAGGTAGAGCAGGTTGGCGAAGGCAGCTTGCCCTGCCTGGCCAGGCCTGGTGGGACATGCGTTTGTGTTCCTCAGAAGGGAAGAGGGTGAGCCACACTGGCCTCCTGAGAACGCGGGGCAACCTGGCCCCATGCAAGGAGCTGCTGATACGGGGCTTGACAAGAATGGCCCACGGTGCCCAGGCTGCTGCCACAGGCGCTGTCCTCCCTGCAAGCATTCAGGCCAGGCTAGGCGGCTACCCCCTGCTGAAAAATTCCATCCTTCCAGCCCTGCAGGAAGGACAGAGCTCAGCGAGCAGCAAATGGGGTGCTTAGAAACAGCTACGCCCTGGCTCCACACCCACTGCTTTGGGGGCTGTGTTCCAGGGCCTCTTGGGGTGTGGAAGGAGGGAGAGGTGGGTGACCAGCGCCCCTCCTCTCCACCCCAGCCGGCCCGACACGGCCTTCGTGTGGTTCCTCAACCCGCTCAAGTCCATCAAGTACCTCATCTGCACCCGGTACAAGTGGCTCATCATCAAGATCGTGCTGGCGCTGCTGGGGCTGCTCATGCTGGCCCTCTTCCTCTACAGCCTTCCAGGCTACATGGTCAAGAAGCTCCTAGGAGCATGACGGCTCTGCCACCTCGCTGCAGCACCCCTCCAGGGACTGCTGCCTTTCCCCTTCCTGCAGCCTGGACTCTCCCTTGCCCTCCCTGGGGAGCCCGAGGAGCCCCACATCCACCCTTGGAGCCTGGGGCTGGGATCTGCCTCCTGCCCTCCAGGCTGCGGTCCACACTGCCCCAGACCGCTGCTTGCCCAGTCCTGCCCCTTGGATCCTGTCTGGCAGTGTGGAAAGAGGTGGGGACCTGGAGCAGGTCCCTCTTGCCCCACCTTACTGAGGCACCACCCTCCAAGTCCTGCTCCAGAGGAAGCTACCCCAAGCCCTCCCCTAGATCCTCTGAGCCTAGGATTAAAACTCTAATGAGATTAACCAAGGAACGCAGGCCAGTGCCCAGGGCTCTGAAAAGAACGGAGGAGCGAAAGGCATCACCACCCCATCCTGTGAGCACAGCCAGCGCCGCCAGTCTTCATTCTGCAACACTGGGCAGGAGCCCAAGAGCAGATGCTGTGCCGGTCCTCGCTCTTCTTGGCTCCTGCTCCTGCCCGGGCAGCAGCCTGTCTCCAGGTGCCCAACCCAGGCCTGTGGGTCTCTAACACTTGCCAGGCCCCCTCCGCCCAGGTGAATGCTCGCAAGCCCAGACAGGAGCTCTGAGCTGAGCCCACATCCCCACAGCCCCACCCTCCAAGGAGTCCAGCTATGCCCAGCAGCTGCAGCCTGGAGTTTGCATTTAAAACGCTGCCCCTCTCTGCAATGAGGTGATGAGGTTTCTCTTGGCTGTTTTTCCTTTCTTGAGTGTGATTTTTCTCTTAATAAAATAAATTGAGCACTGAGTTGACAAATCTGTGTTGGTAACAGAACAGTGAGGGTTTAAACCACCATTTTAGGGCACAGATCAGTGGGCACTCTGGGTGGGTAAACCCTTCCCGAATGGTGACCTCTCCCAGTCCAGGGTTCAGGCTGCCCACAGGAAGAGCCTCCCACCACAGCCCAGAAGGCCCACCAGTGTACACTGAAAATCTCAAAAGCACAGAAAAAGTTCTTTAGGCCTGGGGACAATAAAAAGGCTCATGACCCCACAAGGGCCCCAGAGCTCCAGCCTCCACCCATGGAAACCAGCTGCCCCCAGAAGCAAGAAGGCATCCCATGCCACTGGCCTCACTCTGGTCACACACAAGGATCTGAGCCCAGGGACAAGTTCCCTCGTGACACACACACCAGGCCTGGATTCTTTGAGAGATTCGGCCAGTTTTCAAAAGACTTTAATCAGAACTACAGGAAACAAGTAAGTCCTCTTGTAGACTTATTTTGCAGGCCTATAAGATAGCTCTGGAAATCCACAGTGGGTCCAGGTCACCAGAGGGCACCAGCTCCAGCTCCAGCTCCAGCTCAGGCACATCAGCCCTCTGAAGTCCACCTATTTTGTGGGCACTCGGAACACATGAGTTGGAGGAACCTGCAGTTCAGAGTTTATCTGAAAAAGAAAGTAAAGGCTTTCCCCTAGGCCCTCCTTCTTGGCCTCTAGGGGTCACGTGCATATGCAGGCTCTCCCAACGCCTACACACTTCTGCAAGCATTTCCTCTCCAAAGCTGTCATGCCACAGAGAGCGGAAGGCTGCCTGGGCTTCCTGTTCCACTTGGGCTCTAGCTTTTGAGCCCTCCTAACACTCATTGCCTCCCCCAATCACGCTCTTAGGCCTTGTTGCCCCTGCCCCTCCGATCTTCCTGTACCCTGCATCTGTAAAAGCAAGAGCCATATGGTCCCCAGCCGTCTGAGTCCAGTCACAGGCCAAAAGCCCATCATGATGCCAAAGCTCATGCCATCTGCCTTTCAGGTGTGGCCTGGGAACTGAGCCCAGGCCAGGGCCACATATCCTGCACTTCCACTTGGGGCTGGCCTCAGCTACCCTGCACATGTGTAACTGATGACTACCATGACCCTCCCAGACACGGCCATGAAGGGTCCCACATCAGCAGAGGACACCACAGGACAGCTACAGAAGGACTTTTTCCTTTCTCCTCTGCCCAGGCCATGGGGGGACTGCTACAACTATTGCTGGAGAATGCACAAAGCTGCCCAGGGCACATTCGCTCAGTGCAACCTCCTCGCCCCATATGAGGACAACACTCTGTCACATCACAAGCCAAAGAAGCTGGGCTGACAGAATGGAAAAGGCCCTGGTCTCTCTCTGGGTGCCTCCCCAAATCTCCAAGTTTTGATGCCTTTTGGAAAGTGGGGAGAGTTTCTGTCAATTTCCCTCAGGAGTGAAAAGAAAATCCACATGAGGGATCTGTAAGCTGGAAAACTGGCTTTGGCACTACTTTTTTAAAAAACAAACAGTAGGCTGGAGCAATGGCTCTGAGGTTTACGGTGCTTGCCTGGCATGTGCAAGGATGCCGATTTGAACCCCAGCACCACGCACATAATGACGTGTCAGAGCAACAAAAGCCACAAGGAAAAACTAAATAAAATTGATTCTCTCTCTCTCTCTCTCTCCCTCTCTCACTGTCCCTCCCTCTCTCTTTAAAAATAAATAAATAAATAAAAATAAAACAGTGGTCCCAGCAGGCTGGAACCCAAACAACCAACATCCAAGGGTCGTGGTCACAACCTGGCTGCCAATCCCCACTGCTTTGTAGTTGTCTCCAAGGGGGTGCCACTGCTGACTCTGCATCACCTCTCTGACCCCCCACCCCCAGGAAGGCACCTCCTGTCTCCTTGAGCGGCTGCCGGCCCTCCTGCCCGCGCACCTTGGAGTGCAGGTACTGCTGCAGCAGCGACTGCAGCTCCGAGTTCTGCTGCTCCAGAGAACTGTTCTCCACCAGCAGCTTGGCCCTCTGGGTCAGGACGAGGCTTCAGGAGGGAAAACAGGTTAGAGGCCCACTGGGTCCTCTGTCCTCCGCCCCTGTTCTGGCTGGCAGTACAGGAAGACTCTGGAAGCCTCACCTTCCACCCAGGCTAGCGGGAGCAGAACCGGAAGGGACCAACGTCCCACCCCCCCACCCCCACGCAGCTTTTCTCTTCAAGACTGTGTGACCTGGAGGTGACAAGTGTAGCTAATCAAGCAGGGGCCTCCTCCACAGATCCGCCCTGCTCCCTTCTCCTGGATCGTGACACGCACGTACTGGTACTTCTCCAAGGCCATGTAGAGAGCATCCCAGAGGTTCTGCTTGGCAGGAGGGATAACCGTGGTCAGGGTCTTCCAATACTCTGAGTCCTTTGAGTCATCTCGCATAGACTTCTCCATTTTCAGTGGTGCCCGGAAGTCCCTAAAGGCCAAGAGACTAGTGCCATGATCTCCACCTGACAACCAAGGCCCCCAAGCAGTGTGAGTCACACATGTCCTGCTTTTCCACCTTCCCACCCAGCTGTCCAAGTCCATTCAACCATATCGGAAAGTACACCTGCGCCATGTTCCCGACTCGGGCTGTTGTCACCTTTGTGAATGCTTCATTGGCATTTCGTCCACTCCTCTTTCTCCCAATTAGCTCACCTCATGGGCTTTACTGGTTATTGCAACGCCTCCCCTCTTTTTTTTTCCATTAATGCATTCATGTCATCTGGCTCCTTCTTCCACTCACTTCATGATGTCCGGAACCCAGGATGGCGTCCCCTCCCACCAGAACAAGCCTCTCCACTTCTCTCCCTGTACCCAGCATCGCCCACCCCTGCTGTCAAAGGGATCTTTCTAAAATGTGAGTCAAATCATGGCTCCCCACTGCTTAAAATCCTCTCCTGACTCCAGCAGCCACAGCAGGCACACAGGGCAAGACCCTCCACGACCTCACCTTGATCCCTACTCCCCATACCCAGGACACCCAGCCACCCCTCCAGCCATGATTCCTCAATGTTCGGGGCTTTCCCCTGTGCTGCTATGTCCTGAAAAGCCCTCACCCCTACTATGCCCACCTAGGAATACCCAGTTCTAGTGCCTTATCCTCCCCAGAGTTGCTCTGAGATGCCAAACGGAGAAGGCCACTTTCTCCTCTGAGCATGGGCTTTGCCTGTCAATCTGACCATAAGCAGTTATCCCCTGGTGCGTGGCAGACCTCAATAAATGCTTGGTGAACAGGGAAAGCGCCGATCAGCCCTACACCTGTGCTCAATAGCGTCACCAGTGTGCCCCTTGACCTCTCCACTCACTGGCCTCTGCTTGGCTCCCTGCCCCCAGGCCTCCCAGCTCTCAGGCAAGTCCTTGGGTGTCACCATGCGCACCTGGGCTTCTTGAGACCCATGACAAAGGCCTCCAGAATCTTGAGAACCTCGTTGGGGTGGATGAGCTTGGGAGAAGGTGGGGCCCCCTTCCCTTCCAGCTCTCTGCCCACTGAGCTCTCCTCCTCTTCCCCTGCCTTGAGATCCTGCTCCAGCTCTGGCTCCGGCTCCGGCTCTGGCTCCGGCTCCCCCATGGACACCGTGCTCTTGCCCTCAGTCCCTGACATTGACATCAAGCTCCTTTGCTCCACTGCTGACATCAAACTTATTCTCTCCATGGTTGAAATCAGGCTCATTCGGTCCAGGTTTGCTTGATTCCAGGGACTGATCTGGAGAAAGGTGCACAGGAGATGGTGGGTTGACAGGAGACAGTGGGTTAGGGGTGCCACGCACTAGCGTGTGAAGGGAGACACGAAGAGAGGGCGACAGAGCAAAGTTTATAGAAACTTATGGAAAACTTGCAGGGGAGGGGGACATCTGCACAAGGACAGAAATAAGAGAAAAGAAGGAGGAAGGACAGGGAGAGGCACGTGGGGCAGGGGAGGGCTTCAAAACAATGAGGTGTTCTGTTTCTAAATCCAGGTTCACCGGTGAATATTGATATTCACAAAGCTTACATGTTATGTCATTTTGAGCTGCTTTAATTTTTAAATGTAAGAGTCTCCCTGTCTCCCAGTTTATTCAATTTACCTCTTGCAAACTAATGTTATTAAGCTTCTTCTGTACCCTTCCAGAAAAACAATATGTATATATAAGCAAATAAACACATATAGAAAACACTTTTTCTTCCTATTTTTACTTACATAATACTAGTCTATACACATAGTTTTGTAAACTGCTTTTTTTTTTTTGCATATAGACTTTTTGTACAAATATATAAAGAATTTCCTTGTTCTTTGTTTGGTGTTTTTAAAGTTGCACAGTACCCCATTGTGTAGATGTATTGTATATTATTAAATAAATTCCTCAGTGACAGACATTGAGGTTGTTTCCAATCTTCTGTTACTTTAAACAATGCATTGCAACAAATAAACACGTCACTTCAACTGTATTGAGACAGATCTACAGAATAAAATCCTAGAATTATTGCAAAGTGTATAGAGTTTTGTAATTAATATTGTCAAAGCGTCCTTGCTTGGAGGTGACAACAATTTACACCCCTACCAGCAACTTATAATGTTCTCTATGCCAACATATCAGTCATCAAATGTTCTGATTTGGGGCTGGAGCAGTGGCTCAGCAGTTGTGGCACTTGCCTGGCATGTGCAGCGAGGTGGGTTTGAACCCCAGCACCATGTACACAACAAAGTGTCGGAGCAACAAAAGCTACATGAGAAACTAAATAAAACTGGTTCTCTCTCGCTCTCTCTCTCTCTCTTTAAAAAAAGAAAAAAACAACTGATTTTTACCAACCTGACAGGTAAAGATGGAATCAGGGCAGCTTTAATTTGCATGTCTTATTACAAGGAAGCCTGACTATTTTTCCCTATATTTAAAAGTTGCCTGTAGTCCCTGCTGTAGGGACTACCTATTAAATATTCATACCTATTATCTGCTTCATTGAGTTGCTGGGTTTTTTCTTACTGGTTTATGGTAGTTCTTTAGATATTAAGGAAACTAGCCTTCTTATCTGATTTAAAAATATTTCCCCAACTGTCATTTGTCTTTTAAAATTTTGCTTGTAGGGGCTGGAGCAGTGGCTCAGCAGTGGAGCGCTTGTCTGGCATGTACAAGAACCTGGGTTCAATCCCCAGCACCACAAACACAACTGAACAGAGGAAAAACAAAACACAGATGAAAAAACTTTTTAAATTTAAAAAAAAAACACTTTGCTTATACTGACTTTGCCCTATAACTTGTGTTAATGTGGTTAAATGTTTCCTTCTTTCTTTCTTTTTTTCCTTATGGCTTCTTGGTTTTTGTCCACTCTACCAACTCCTTTCGGAAACCAATCAAGATGCATTTTTTTAATTCATTTTTTTCCTTTTTGTAGTATTGGGGATGGAACCCAGGGCCTCGTGCATGATAGGCAAACACTCTAACTCTGAGCTACATTTCCCAGTCCTTATTTCAGGTTTTTAATTCTTAAATTAAAATTTTGTATCTTTTTTAACATGATGACTTCTTTAAAATAGTTGGTTTTTGACTCTCCTACTGAAATAGTTATAATAAAGATATGCTGAGCATTACAAGGCATTAATGGTCAAAGAATGTGGAACGTGGTGGTCTTGATCTTATTGTGGCTGAGGCCTGGTTTTTGAGGGAAGACCCAGGAAAAGAGCCCTTAAACCTCAATAGGAAAAGAGCCTCTCTGCCCCCGTCATTCCTCCCTCAGCAAATAGAAAATAATAATAAGGAAAATGCTGTTAGCTCTTCCTGGCATAAGCCACCCAAGATGGTCCCTAGAAGAACCATTCAAAGGCAGTGGTGCCCTCTGGGGGCTTCAGGAGAACTGAAAACGCTCTTTTCAGTTGCATCTCACCTTACCTGGCTGGCGGATGAATAGTGGGATCGGTATTTAAGGAAGAAGTTCACCAGTTTGTACAAGTCGTCCTCACTTTCAATTCCAAGGGCCTGTGGGGAGAACAGGTGGCTGCTTAGCTGCCTTCAAATTGATGGCAGGAGCAGGAGGCTTGGCGGCTCCGTTGGGCAGCCCTGAAGCCTGCTCTGGCCCACAGCAGAGGACACTGGTCCAACACTGGGAAGCTGCTGTGTAGTCAGGGACATCAGAACAGAGAAACAAAGCTGGGGTGAGGAGCGGTGCATCTGGAAGGTGTGAGAGAGCTGAGGAGGCACCAAGCACAAACCTGAGTTTGGGGGTGCTGGGGAGAACCCACAAGCTGAGAGCAAGGCCAGTCGCTCAGGGAAAGGTGACATCTAAATGATGCCGAGGCCAGTTTGTGGCACAGAGAGCAAGTGAGCCCAGGGAAGCCCCATGAGACCTCCGTCCAACCTCAGGGCTGAGGCGATGACAGAGGGGCCATCTTAGAATGAGGCAGTCACCCCCCAGAGCCCCATGTCCTCTCAGCCCCGGGGGACTCACTGAGAAGATGGCATCCAACCTCAGCAGATAGCACTCGTTCTTCTCCAGCGGAAGGAGAAGGCTCAACAACTTGCTCTCTATGAGGAAGCCCTGAGGAAGAGGAAGGCATCGCCAGTTAGAGAAAGGCTTCAGGAACACGGCACAGGCTCTGCAGCCACCTTCTGAGTGACTAAGGACAGAGCGGAAGACCCAGGGGTGAGATTCCAGGCCATCTTGGGATGCCTAAAAGCCACTCCCAAGGCCAGGAACAAAGCCAACCTTCATCAAGGTTCTGCACTGCCCCCACCTCAGAAAGGTGCTCATTGCCTTGCCCACAAGTCACCAGGCAAACACCTGAGCCTCCGCAGCAGCCCAAACCTGACCACACAGGTGCCCACTTCACCCATATTCCCCAAATAGCCACAGAACCCAGTAGGCCCTGCATGGAGGAGGGTGGGTGCCTGCGAAGTGGATCAGGGAGAGGCTGAGAAGACCAGCGTCGGCTGGGAGCTGAGAGCCTAGGGAGGGCTCCAGGAGGAGGGAGCCACTGGCGACAAGCATGCAAACAGAGGGAGGACCTGCCAGCTGAGTACTGCAGAAGCCACCCTCCATGGCGAGAGACAGCCCTGCACCAAAGAAACCTGTCCTAACCACCCCAGGGAACTGAGGCTGCCAGTCCTTGCTGCAGTGCCTCCCCTCAGAATTGCAACCTAAATAAACACTGATCACAAACACTTCTAAATGACCAGCTCCAATCACCCGGAGTAACTGCAAGCTGAGCCCCCACAGAGGCCGCAGCTGCACAGCCTGGTAGGTGGGTTCATGGAGGGGACTGGTGCTTAGGACAAGCGCTGTTTTCGGTTAGCAGGAGATCCCTGCTTGCTTGGACTACACTCCCTGAGCCAGCTGGGAGGCACAGGCTCTCTGTGACCTGGCCCCCAGGTCCTCAGCCAACCCCAGCTTCACTCCTCAGGCCCACTCTGGGCATGGTCAGGGGAGGGCAGCCAGCGGAGGACTCAAGAAGTCCTGGCTGGCCTTACCGACTCATCACACAGGAGCATCAGGATCTTCCTGGTAGTTCTCGCTGAGACTTGCTTGGGCAGGTCCATGTAGGACTCTGAATCTGAATCCCCCTCTTCAAAGCCCTCCTCTTCAGCAGAAGGATCATAGAGAGGAGAGAGGACAAGAAAAAGAAGAGAAGTTCTTGATGACTTTAAAGAACAGTTAGATGGCTTTCCTTGAGAAAGATGTACCTCTTAACCACACCCCCGGGCTGAATGAAGCCTAAGATGTGGGGGACAGGGGGCTTGGTGACCGAAATCAGTGACTCTCTGGAGAACTCAGTCTCATTTCCCCAAACTGCATCCACCCAGAGACCTCACGCTCAAAATCTAGCCCTGCACCAGGGAGTGGCGCGGACAGCACAAGTCTATTGACTCTCATTTGGAGACAATCTAGAGCACTACCTATTTCTAAACCTGCAGAGATTAGCAGGGACTCAGCGGTTATGGTGCTTGCCTGGCATGCGTGAGTTTGCGAGTTCAAACCCCAGCACCACGTACACAACGAAATCTTGGAACAATGAAAGCCACATGAAAAAACTAAACAAAACTGATTCTCTCTCTCTCTCTCTCACTGTCCTCCTCTCTTTTAAAAAAAAATTAGTTGATATGAATAAATATGCATATAATTGCACATTTTTAATTGTTTATAATTTCTAAAAGCAATGGAAGGTTTAAACTATCAATTTTTTATTTTTTAATCATTACCTACAAGAGGGGGATAAAATATGATGGAGAGAATAAGAGCTAGATATCTTTGAATAATATTTGTTTTCTACATTTGACTTTGGAAACATGTAAACATTTAACAGAATTACAAAATAAATTTTTTAAAAAGCAATCCCTAATAGTCAAAAGTAAAATGAAACAAGAAACCTAAATGTATCCAGTGGGTGACAAAAACCACACAGAAACTATTGCAAGTAACTTTAAAATGCAATAAGCTATTTATACATCCCTAGTGAGACATACCTTAAGAACAAAAAAGAGCTACAAAAAAGCCTACATTATTGTTGGTAACCATTTGTTCCTTGTAGGGTAATATTTTCTTCTGAGGCTATTCTGTGGTCTGCAGAAAGCAGATGAGTAATTATTTTGGAGTCAATGAATACCAAATTTTTCAAATTGGGGGAGAAAGGAAATATATTTTGATGAGGTTAGGTAAAACTCCTGGAATGGGGTTAATTAGGAAGTATCAGGATGAATCTGTGATTTATAATGATAGGATCACAAGGACAGCAGCATAAGGATAGAATTTAAAATATGACATTTTGCAACCCCAATGCCATCTACAGATTCTCAGTGGTCACTAACATCACAAGAGAGACAAACTGACCATTTGTTCTGATGGAGGTACATGACACTGTACTTGGCAAAAATAAATTGAACCTGCATCTGATCAAAATTCTAACTACCTGTGTAGACTCAGAGAAATGAGAGGCGACTCAACAGCCACGTCAGCTAATCACACCGTGCACCTCCTAGGGTCAGTTCTCTTAGCTATGCAATGGGTGGACTGACCGTGTTCTCCAAGGGCCCCTCCTCCCTAAGGCCTGTGGCTCTGCTCCAGTCACCTAATTGCATCAGCACCTCTTCCACTATCTGTGTGGCAGACTTCTGCTGCTGCTGGGATATAGGCCCCACGTTCTTCAGGAACCCAAATTCGGGTGCCGTCCAGGGGAGCCCCAGATGCTGGGTGTGGATGATCCTGTCCACATCAAAGGCTCTGCCTATCAGCCCCTTCGCCTCCTCTTCATTCATCAGCCAAATCTCTCGGAACTTCTCATCATCAATGAGAGCAAAGTGTCTGTGAAGGAAAGGCACCACGCACAGCCAGGTGACCTCATGGCCTGTAGGGAGCTGGGTCAAAGGTCAGACCCCAACAATGGCCTGGCCAGGGTACCTCGAGAGGAGGAGCCATGGTAGACCCCGGGCCTGGTCCAATCCCTGGGCAGCCAATCTCACCTACTGTGAAATGGAAATAGGTGATACACCAGCAAAGGGCCAGGGGCACCAGCACAAAGGATTCTTCAGTGCCCTGAGCACCATTAAAAAACCGGTGACATCCAGTCTAAAGGAATCACTGCCACCAGGCCACTACCAACTCTCCCTCCCTCTCCGTCACCTCTATCCTAGTCCAGGTGCCTCAGGGGTCAAGTCCCCAACATACCTCATGGTTTTCTGTAAGTCCTTGAACTGCGACACAAGACGCCTGTAGTCTGAGGTCAGAGACTGGTTCTCCTCCTGGAACTGCTTCACCTGCCTGGCATACTTTGACCTCAGGTTGTTGAGAATATCATGCAGGCTGGCGGGAGGGACAAAAGTTAACCTGCAGCTCAGCGGAAGGTGTGAAATGTGCTCCTCTCATCCACGCGACTCAGTGCCACAACAAACCTAAGGCCAGGTTCACTGAAGGGCAGGAAACCCTCCCATATATTCCAAAACCCAGAACCTGCCGTTGTCAAGGAAAGGAAAGCAACAGGAGCCACGGGAATCATCCAGAACCAAGCACATTCAAAACAATGCAGAAGTGCAGGCCCACAAGAGGCAGCCTCCTGCTCCAGCTGAGAATGAGCCTTCCTCAACGCACCCTTGTCAGCACGTCCTTACCTGGGCCCAACCTCACACATGTAAATTATCTAGCTCAGCTACTTCGCGGTTATCATTTGAATGCTCATTTCAATTCTGAAACAAGGAAAAATTAAAACTGTACACCGCAAGCCTATGATATAAAAATCCTCCATCCTCAAAGAGCTGACCCTGTTGACAGTAATTAATCCATTCATTTGTTCACTCATTCACCTGTTCACTCATCCTACGGGAAATGTCTCTTTTGAACCAAGGATGTGTTGAATACAAGAGGAACACAGGATGTGCCTGAAAGCGGGACACTAGCAGTCCAGGCACACACAAAGACAAGCACTGGTCACAGTGAAGAGCAGAACATGCTAAGGGAGAGTTTACGGGCAAGTTTGCCAGGGGAGCACAGAAGAGAGGCTTGCCAGGGAGGGGCATGGTCCAGACCAGCAAGAGACAGTTCCACCCTGGCCGACACCGTGGACCCTGGCATGCCACCGCCCACCGTCTCCATGCTGGCAGGAGCTCTGTGCCTGGGAGCTTGGCAGGCACAGCTTTTCCACCCAGGACCATACTGCAAACTTGGAGCGACTTAAGAAGCATCTTCTATCAGTATTCATTTACATGGAGATAGGAAAGTTGAAGGCTGATATTTTAAGTTTTAAAATTCTAAAATATAGAGCAGAGGGGTGTGGCTCCGTGGTAGCATGCCTGCCTAGCATGCATGAGGCCCAGGGTTTGATATTCAGCACACACAGAGGTAATAAAATACAATAAAATCTTCCTTTTCCTAAGCATTATTCTGAAAAAATCAGAAGGTCTCTCAAATGCAAATATCCATATTTTCAACCTTAAGAAAATGCAAAAAATATCTAGTCTTTTTTTTTTTTAATATGATCTCACAATCCTCATGACAGTCTCCCAAAGAGCTGGGATTATAAATGTGTGCCATTGTGGTTGTAAATTGGTCTTTGATAAAGAGAAATATCTAAACCATCTCCCCATCCCTCTGTAGTACTAGGGATTGAACCCAGGGGCACTCTACCACTGAGCTACATCCAGGGTCCTTTCTATGTTTTATTTTGAAGCAAGGTCTCACTAAGTTGCTGAGGCTGGCAATCCTCCTGCCTTAGCCTCCTATCTCCAAGTCCATTTTCTTAACTATGGCATTTTAGCAGCCTTCCAAATACAAATGTAAAAGAAGAAAGCTTTTGAGTAGTCATTTCCAAGGTGGTTTTTCTTTTTCAGTGTCATGCAGTCGAGGAATTTCTATGTGTCATCTAAATTGAGAAGCTAATACTAAACAAAAATAAACTGCGGCTGCATACTAAAGGCAAGGTGGCAAAAAGGACTGTGCAGGACAGAATGCTGACAAGAGGAGACGCCTCAGAAGTCCAGAGTTCTTAGTGAGCAGCTGGAAGCCGGACATGAAGGGCAGTGGGGCCTGCGAACTAGAAAGCTATGAGTGGAGCCAGGGTTTCAGAAATTGTGCACTAGAAAAAACAATGATCTCCAAGTCCAGCTGCTATGTCAGCAGGTCCAGAGAAAGTGAAAAGACGAGGTCAAGATTAGGGATAAGGGGGCTGGAGCGGTGGCTCAGCGGTTTCGGCGCTTGCCTGGCAAGCATGAGGACCCGGGTTCAAACCCCAGCACCACGTACACAACTGAGTGTTGGAGCAACTAAGGCCATGTGAAAAACTAAATAAAGTTGTTTCTCTCTTTCTCTGTCTCTCTCACTGTCCCTCTCTCTTTAAAAAAAAAAAAAAAAAAAAAAAAGATTAGGGATAAGGCTGGGCACAGTGGCGCACGCCTGGAATCCCAGCGACTCGGGAGGCTGAGGAAGGAGGATCGCAAGTTCAGAGTCAGCCTCAGCAACTTAGTGAGGCCTTAAGCAACTTAGCAAGACTGTGTCTCAAAACAAAAAAATGAAATGTGCTGGGGATGTGGCTCATTGCTACCCTGGATTCAATCCTTGGTACCAAAAATAAATAAATAAAAAGATTAGGGGTATGAAGTTGGTGGTCATCAACCAAAACGTGATATTCGCAATCCTGACACTGATGTACAAGGCAGAATAAAAATAAAAGGCAAAGGGGGAAGGGAAAGTCTGGGCTGTCTAAAATTTTATCAAATATTCCAGAAATATTAGGCAAGAAAAAGCAGAACCACCAAACAGAAATACATAAGGAATAAATTAAGAAAGAAGAGCAAATATTTCAAGGTTATAAAAACCAAAGAAGTTCAGTTTCCAATAACAACAGCACGAGGCCTGAGGAAAAGTGATGTTTGGCCAGAAGGGCAGTTTCTACATGCAGAGCCTTTGTCGGATTCTGGGGTCATTGGGTGCTGCGGTTTGAGGGTGTCCCCTCCAAAACATAAGTGTCACTGGGGTGATGGAATTAAGAGGTGGGGCCTTTCAGGGTCCACAAGCCCGTGAGCCGCCTCCCTCGTCAATCAACAGGAGGCTCATATAAAAGGGACTTCAGGTGACCTTGCCCTTCTGCGCTTCTGCAGAGGGCAGGGAGGATGCAGCTCTCCCCACACAACCAAACCTGCCCGTGCCTTGATCTTGGACTTCCCAGAAGTGAATTTCTGTTCTTCATGAATTACGCAGTTTCGGCTGCAGGAGCGATGCCGCCACTCACCTCTCCTCTCTGCGCAGCCTCCATCCCTCACCCTGCCTCCATCCTGCCAGCCTCTGCCACCAGAGGTCTGCAAAGTCTGATCCCTGCCTCCCAGCTTGCAGCCTGCTGTTCCCAGCCACCACACTGCCGGCCTGGAGCCGCTGCTTAACTTCTCTTGCCATCCCTGCTCCTCTTGCTATTTCACTTCTTTGGGAAGATTTCCCAGCTAGCTCCTTCTCACTGGACCGATTCGTGTCTGTCTCTGCTGTTCCCGTAGCTAGCATGGGGCAATGGGCATCTAGTAGGATTTTTCCATAAGTGCTGTCCCCTAACTGCTCTTTTTTTTTTTAAGAGAGGGACAGTGAGAGAGAGAGAGAGAGAGGAAAAAAAGATAATCAATTTTTATTTAGTTTTCTGTGTGGCTTTTAGTGCTCGGAGACTCTGTTGTGTATGAGGTGCTGGGGTTTGAACTCATGTACTGACACATGCCAAGCAAGCGCCATAACCGCTGAGCGCTCCAGCCCCCCTAGCTACTCTTGTAGCTCCGATAAGGTATCAGCTTAAGGTATCAGCTCTTTTTTTTTTTTCAGTACCATTTTCTGTTACAAGTAACTCAAAAAGTCAACTGTTGTTTCTCTATATACAAATGCAACAACATTTGTCCAAAGTGCAAAAACATCCTACTAATAGAATAATTTTAAATAATTCTAAGTTATTTGGGCATTTGGGAGTAAATCCTCAATACTGTCTCCTTCTTTAAACAGAAGGAGGTGTGCTACTCTGATCCTCTGAACCCAGAACAATACTGTGGAACTTAGGAGACAACTCCTAAAGGAAGAAAGGCAGGAGGGATGGAAGGAAGGAGACAGGGAAAAGGGGAACGGGGAGGATAGGGGAGAAATTGCAAGTACTCGGTATCTTTCAGTGACTCACAGTGTCTGCACAAAAGCAGCTGGCACACAGACATGAATAGATAGTCATGCTGGCATTTACAAAAGTGAAACATTACAAGCAATCTGTGTCCGTGGACAGGCTAAATAAATCACAGTCCATCTATCCCATGCAGCACTATGCAGCTTAAGAAATCCTGCAAGCTCAATGTACTATAGCTAGCTATGGAAGCAGCCCAGATGCCCCACACTCGACCAGTGGATTCAAAAACTTTGGTACATATACACAATGGAATACTACTCGGTCATTAGAGAAAACGATATTATGGCTTTTGCAGCCAAATGGATGGAGGTGGGAAAAAATCATGCTAAGTGAAGTATCCCAATCTCAGAGACTCAAGGGCCAAATGGTTTCTGTCATCTGTGGAAGCTAGAATACATGGGGAAGCGGAATGTTAGATGGCTAAGCTAATAATAACCTCAAATTATGATTCTTAACGCAACAGGGGGATGATTGCCTAGGATACTGGGTGGCGTAAGGTGGGGGAAAGGGTGGGGGGAGGGCTTAGGAAGAATATCTAGGAGACTGGAGGGTGGGAATATGGGGGAGTCATCTCAGAAGGAGATCTCTGATCTCCACTTAACTCAGGGGGTCTTCTGGGGGAAACAGCAACATGGGGAACCCAAGATGGGCATCCATGACATGGCATTAGCCTTGGATAACTAAATATATATATACATTTGTTCTTGATTGTTTGACAATGTTTCCCCCTCAACTGTAGCTCCATATTCATCTAATTAAAAAAAAATCCTGCAAAAGCTGTCCATGAACAAGAAGGGAAAGGCCTTCAGAATACAGAGCACAGCTTATAGAAATCCACCCCTTATATAAAGGCACAGAATGAATGATAAGATTTGCTTGTGTTTGTATACACATAAAGAAATTCTGGGGGCTAGAGCAGTTGCTCAGTGGTTACAGCGCTTGCCTGGCATGCACAAGTACGCTAGTTCAAACCCCAGCACCACATGCACAACAAAGTCTCAGAGCAACGAAAGCCATGTGAAAAACTCAATAAAATTGATTCTCTCTTTCTCTCTTTCTTTCACTATTCCTCTCTCTTAAAAAAAAGAAAAGAAAAGAAATTCTGGGGGAAAGATAAATAATTGCTCCAGAGGGGAAGAAAAGAACAAGATAAATGAAGGATGGGAGAAAGAATTTTTACTGAATACTTTTTTTCTTGGAAAGAAAGAGCAGAACTACTTGAATGTATTATATTTTTTAAAAACTTTTAATAAGAGTTGGTTATATTTTTAATGGGCTTATACCCCTTCAAAAGAGAAAAGTTCACACCCATCCCTAGTCTCAGCACAGAAAGACCCAGAAGAAAGATGCTCATTGTGCTCACTCACCGATTGATCTTCCTCTTCTGCTGGGATTTAATCACTGTGCTTTCTTCATCCCTCTTCTTCAGCACCTGGAAGTTGTACTCTAACTTCTCTTGGTTTAACTGATAAGTTGCTTTCATTTGCTGAAGCTGTTGTTCAAGAATCTAAAGTTAAAAAAAAAACAACAACAACAGACCCTGGTATAATTTGTTGTGCTTGAAGACCTTGATAGTTTGTTCAAGTCAGGCCAGAGGAAACTTAGGAACAAGTGCCTCAATGTGGATTCTTAGAAATTCTATCACAGAGGCAAATAAAAAGCCAGTTAGAGCCGGGCACAGTGGAGCATGCCTGTACGCCCAGCGACTCAGGAGGCTACAGCAGAAGGACACCAAGTTCAAGTCCAGCCTCAGCAACTTACCAAGACCTGTCTCAAGATAAAAAATGAAAAGGGCTGGGGCTGGAGTGGTGGCTCAGCTGCTCCAGCATTTGCCTGGCATGCTTGAAGAACCGGGTCCAAACCCCAGCACCGCATCCACAGCTAAATGTCAGAGAAACAAAGGCCCCATGAAAAAATAAAGTTGATTCTCTCTCTCTCCCTCTCTATCCTGGACTGGGGGTGGCAGCAAGAAGCTGATCCAGTCTTCCCTGGGGCCCTGCAGCTTCCAGGGACCCTCCTGTTTCTTGTAGTTTTGCCAGCAGCCCCTACCACTAGGACAGCATCTCCTAAAAATCTATTTGGCCATAGAACTGTTTTGTTGTTGTTTTGTTTAGGCGTTTGTGGGCTGGGGATCGAACCCAGGGCTTCACACATGCGAGGCTCCAACTGTACCACTGAACCACATCCTTGGCCCCTCACAGAACTGTTTCTGTGTTGTTTTTTGGGTTTTTTTAAATTTTTTTAAAGACGGGATGGGGAAAGAGTGAGAAAGAATCAACTTTATTTTCCCATCTGGCCTTTCTTTCTCTGACACTTAGTTGTATATGTGGTGCTGGGGTTTGAGTCTGGGTCCCCACGTATCCCAGGCAAGTGCTCTAACCACTGAGCAAACCACTCCAGCCCTGTTTTCATATTTACAGCACGCGGAGAACAAGAGGGCTTTAAGTGTAAGCTATAGCACATGAACTCTCAGGAACTTCACTTTTTCTTTTTTTAAGAGAGAAAAGGACAGTAAGAGAGAGAGAGAAAGAGACAACCAATTTTTTATTGAGTTTTTCACGCGGCTTTCGTTGCTCTGACACTCAATTGTGTACGTGGGTGTTGGGGTTTGAATCCACGTACCTGCGCATACTGGGCAAGCGCAGCAACCGCTGAGCCACCGCTCCAGCCCCATGAACTTCACTCTTAAAGGCAGATTGGGACACAGTAGCAAATGGACTTTGCATTTTTCCTAGATAATATATTTTAAAACATATTTTGAAAGGAAAAATATCACTGGCATCACTTTTTTGTCAACTTTGCAAAAACTCAAGACTAAAGGAATTTGGTCATATGTTTTCCTTTGTAGTGTGAAAGGTCTTAACTCTGTGCTAATTTTTTAAGCAAAAAAAAAGGGGAAGGACCCAGTCATCTGCTTGTTCGCTGTTTTTTGTTTTTTTTAAGAGGGTGAGAGAGAGAATCAATTTTATTTCTTCGTCTGGCTTTTGTTTTTCTGACACTTAGTTGTGTATGTGGCGCTGGGGTTCAAACCCAGGGCCTTGAGCATGCCAGGCAAGCGCTCCAACCACTGAGCCACCGCTCCAGCCCCTCACCTGCTTGCTTTAATTTACATTTCTTTGCTTGCACATGTGTTTAAATGTTTATTAGCCATTTCTATTTCCTCTGGTGGCACACATTTGCTCCCGTTCTTTGCTAAGAGCATTCTTAGGGACATCAGGCAACCATGTGCTGGCTTCACATCCCTGATGCCACTTACGAGTTAATAGCATGTGATCAAGCTAGTAACAGCCTGTGTCCCTCAGGCAGTCTATAGTTTACACCTTCAGCTCGGGATAGCTTCAGTACCAGTGACTGTACTGTCAATTACATCAGGCTTTAGTCTTAGCATATAGTCATCCTTGATTATTGTATATGAATACAGCTTATCTGACTATCCAAAGATATTTTGCAAAGTACTTGTACTTGAAGTTCCCAAGACTAACAGCCAAACATGATGTTAGGTTTTGGTGAACATTCCATAGAGATGACAAGCTAACTTGGGGCATAGAAGTGTCGCCATGGTAAAGGTGACACAGACGTTGCTCATATCTTCCCTCTTTCGTCTGGAGCAGTAGAACTTTTCCCAACTACTTCTGATTGTCATCTCCTGTCCACAGCTCGGTAGAAAAGGCTGCCACCAATGCCCCACAGTCCCAGGAGAACATTTGAAGCAGGCTTTCCCTTGCCTCCTCGGCTGAATCCAGACCCCTCCCGATTCTATGAGGGGGATCCCAGATCCCATTCCATAACCACACTGCTGGCAGCTCCATCTCGGGCCCACATTCCTGCTTTTCCTGTTTTGCACTCTGTATGCAGCTTGCTTTCTCAGTCAGTGGATGACACTTTCCTTAAAGCAGGGACTTTATCTTGCTTATCTCTGGGCTTTGTATAATGTATGTTAACAATACTTATTTAACAATTCAATATACAACATATTTAATTACTACTCTGGTATTAAAGGTAACAGCTCATGGGGGCTGAAGCAGTGGCTCAGTGGTTACGGTGCTTGCCTGGCATGCGCAGGTACAGGAGTTCAAACTCCAGCACCACGTACACAAGGAAGTGTCCAAGGAATGAAAGTCACATGAGAAACTAAATAAAATTGCTTCTCTCTTTCTCTCTCTCTCTCTCTCTCTCTCTCTGTCCCTTCTTTTTTTTAAAAAAAAATGGTAACAGCTCCTAAATTGGAACTGGGTTGTCTTACAATTTTAATGAGTACAGAAGGCCTAAAATTAAAAGCATTTGTTTTCTGCTCCAAGAGTTAAACAAGTACTTCTAATTTCTAGCAGGACTATTGGGGCTGGAGGTGGTAAAATCCCCTCCTCAGAGCAAATGTTTACACTTTGCTCCAGTCATTAATAACATGGTCTTTACTTTCACTCAAAAGTATACCTTTGGGGCTGGAGCGGTGGCTCAGCAGTTACGTGATTGCCTGGCATGTGGAGGACGCAGGTTTGAACCCCAGCACCACGTACACAACAAAGTGTTGGAGCAACGAAAGCCACATGAAAAACTAAATAAAACTGATTCTCTCTCTCTCTCTCTCTCTTTAAAAAAAAAATACATTTTTTTAACTTCTTATACTTTGCCCATCACACCAAATTAATCTATGCATTAGATTTTTCTGATTTTGTGGTTGGTAAGAATTCTAGTTCCACATTTTAGAACTGATAGACTATTATGAGTTAGGAAGAGCAAATTTGGCATTGAGCTACATGTTTTATCTTCTTAACAAAAACCAATGCCTTTTAACTTAAATGTATAGCAAAAGTATACCTGAGAGTTTCCATGATAAAATGCAATTTACTAAAATATTCCACTTATGGGCTTGGTAGTGAACTCCTATAATCCTAGCAACTCAGGAGGCTGCGGCAGGAGGATCACAAATGCAAGGACAGTCGGCAACTTAGCAAGGTCCTTGCACAGAATAAAAAAGTAAAAAGGACTGAGGATGTAACTCAGAGGTAACACATCCCTGGGTTTCATTCCCAGTACCACAAGAACTTGGGGAATGTGTCCCACATGTTGCAATATGGGTCACACCTGATTTGATGACTGTTTTTCCTTGTTAAAGGGAATCATGTGTACTCTCATTTTCCACCTAACACTGAGAAGACTAGTGATATAAAAGAGCAGCAGCCCCTTCCCATTCTGAACTTCCCATCTGCCTCCCCATAGGCACACCCCACCATCAGTCCATCTGGACAGGGATGCCCATGGGAGCCAGGTGTCCCAGCTCTCTGCCTCACTGCTCCTCCCCTCCTTACCTCTCCTCAGCTTCTCTCCATGTCTCAGAATTTTTGGCTTTGTTCAAATAGTTGACCATTAGCTTAAGAACATGAGGTTCTGGAGTTGGAGAGGTGGCTCAGCAGAGGAGTGCCTGTCACACACAAGCACCCAGGTTCAAAACTTAGCACCACTTACACAACTAAGTGTCAGAAAACCTCAGGAGGCTGAGGCAGGAGGATCACAAGTTTGAAGCCAGCCTCACCAACTTAGTGAGGACCTAAGCAACTTAGCAGGACCTTGTCTCAAAATAAAAGAAAAATTAAAAATTGAGCTGGGGGTTGGGGATATGGCTCAGTGGTAAACACCACTAGGTTCAATCAATCCCTGGTACCCCCCATCAATAAAAAGAACCTGAGGTTCCTTAGATCTACCTGTTGAGGGGCAACAGTATGTACTTTTGTCATATAAATGATTGTAGAACCAAGATAAATTCAGAAAACTTAATGGCTACTTTCAGTAAAGCCCAGTTTCACAGGACCATATCACATACAGCGCACAGTGGTACTGCCCTGTTACAAACTTCTATTGACCTTTGTAAGTAACTCTCATTCCACAACACTAAAACAAGGAGAGCCCAGGTAAATATATTTGTTGTCTAATGGGGTTTTTTCAAAATCAAACTTCCTAATATACAGCTATAGCAAGAGTGAGAACTGAACTTCTAGCAGAAGCTACGTGGAAAAGTTTTAATCTAACACATTCTTCAACACTAATACTGAAGTGAATAAACTGTGTTTGAATATTAAGATGAAATTACATCACATCTAAATATAATCAGAAATGCGCTTTTTTTTTTTAGAGAGAGAGAGACAGAGAAAGAAGCAATTTGAGTTTTTTACATGGTCTTTGTTGCTCAGACACTTCGCTTTGTACGTAGGTGCAGGGGATTGAACCCATGTACTCGCACATACTAGGCAAGCGCTGTAACCACCAGGCCACCACTCCAGCCCCAAGAGATGCATTGTTAAAACTGGTTTTGAAGCACAGAATCCTAGGCTGAGAAAGCACTTTAGAAACCAGAAAGTAGGGGCTGGAGCAGTGGCTCAGTAATACTACACTTGCCTGGCATGCACAAGGACTCAGGTTCAAACCCCAGCACCATGTATACAACTAAGTGTTGCAGCAACAAAAACCAGATGAAAAACTAAATAAAATCGATGCCCTCTTTCTCTCTTTCACTCTCCCTCTCTCTCTCTCTCTCTTAAAAAGAAAAGAAAGGAAACAAGAAAGTATGATCTCCTTTGGCCGAATCTTTCTTTAGCACTGAAGACAGATGTAGCCATTCAGCCTGGGAATACTTAATGAGATAAGGGACTCTTTGTCATGTGGACCCTTTTCTATACTACATAGTTCTGTTAGAAAGTTCTTTCTGATAGGTGAGTGATAATCTACTTTACTGTAATTTCCACCCATCAGTCAGGGGCTCTTTGGCATGATGGGAAGGACAGAAACGGGTTGGATTACCATGTACCAGCTGTGAAGGCTTGTCTCCGAGCCTCAGTTTCCCCATGTATAAAATGCTATTAGTGATTTCTCCTTTTGTGTTATCACGAGGATCAGTGATACTATCCATTAAGTGCCCTGAATGTGGGAGATGCCATTAGACAGTACTGGTGTCAGGAGCGGTAGACCCAGCTTTGGGCCACTATGAAGCTACCTTATCACAGGGACTCCTTCCCTTTACCAGACTCAATACATGATTCTCTCAGGGACTCTTCACAAGCTGCGTTTCCAGACCCTGGTAGCCTCTTGTCAGTTTTCCACTGGTTTCTTCTAGAAAATGTTCCTCTGGGCTGGGGTTATAGCTCAGTGGTAGAGCACTTGCCCAGCAAGCACAAGGCCCTGGGATTGATTCCCAGCCCAGGGAGGAAGGAGAGGCTCCTCCACACACTTCCTAGCCACAACCTCCTTTGGACACGATCATTTAAAAGAAGGCAGTTAATTAATAAATACTTGGTGCCTAGGCTGCCTCCGGAACCGCAGGGGCAGTCGCTGAAGATCTGGCACTCACAGGCACCCGCCATCCGGTTAGCCACACCCACCGCTTGTGAGGAGCAGCTGTCTCACCTGCACGTCCTGCTCCAGCTTGATCTTGATCATGTTGTACTCCTCACAGTCCCAGATCCGCTGCTTGTTCAGCTGCTTCTCGTAGTCCTCCACCTTCTTAATGCGGTTGACGAGATACTCCAGCTAAAGGCACGGGGAGATGTGGGCAAGTTAGGAACCCTCTCTGCCCCAACTCAAGCCTGCAGGTAGCCCAGCAAGCACAACGCAGCGGGCGGTTCGAAGTCCCATGACTCCGGCAATCTGGTGCTTTTAAGAGGCCTCCAAGGCTTTGAACTCAGATCAGGGGCTGTACTGCTTACTGGGGCCCTTACTCCAGAAACTCCAAGAGGAGTGCTCCGCTAAGAAATTAAACAGTGGGAGCTGGGGTGGTGGCTCAGTGGTTACGGTGCTTGCCTGGCATGTGCAAGTATGTGCGTTCAAACCCCAGCACCATATACACAACGAAGTGTCCAAGCAACAAAAGCTACACGAAGGAATAAATAAAATTGATTCTTTCTTTCCCATTCTCTCTCTTTCTCTCTTCTCTCTCTCTCTCTTACTGTCCTTTCTTATAAAGAAAAAAAAGAAAAGAAAAGAAATTAAACAATGGGGGCTGGAGAGGTGGCTCAGAGGTTCAAGCACTTGCCTGGCACACACAAAGACCCAGATTCAAACCTCAGCACCACGTATCCCTCTAAGTGTCAGAGAAACAAAGGCCGATGAAAAAAATAAATAAAACTGATTTTCTCCTTTCTCTCTCTTAAAGAAAAAGAAATTAAACAATGATCACAGACAGATGTTTATATTTATTTTTTTTAAAGAGAGGACACTGAGAGAGAGAAAGAGAGAATCATGTTTATTTAATTTTTCATGTGGCTTTCATTGCTCCGAGACTTCGTTGTGTACGTGGTGCTGGGATTCGAATTTGCATACTTGCGCATGCCAGGCAAGCATGGTAACTGCTGAGCCACTGCTCCAGTCCAGATGTTCATGTTTCTAAAAAATATCCCCTAGGTCTGGGTCAAGACACTTCTTTATTCTTTATATCTCTGAAATAAATAATATCACTCTGAACGTGATAATCTCACACTCTTTTTTTTAAAACTTTTTTTAAGTGAGAGGGACAGTGAGAGAGACAGAATCAATTTTATTTAGTTTTTCATGTGGCTTTCATTGCTCCGAGACTTCGTTGTGTACGTGGTGCTGGGGTTTGAACTCGCATACTTACACATGTCAGGTAAGCACTGTAACCACTGAGCCACCGCTCCGGCTTCAATCCTGCACTCTTTTAAAATGTGTCTTCAAGCACCATGGTCACAAGTGTCTGTGGCTGGGGTAGATACACAAGGAGGAAGAGACAGGACCATGAAACCACTGCAAGCTGTAAGGTGGTGCTCACTCACCCAAGAGGCAACCCCACCTGCAAGGTCATGGTGCTGACTGTGAAGGGCAGAAATGAACGTGCACTATGGCAGTGCCACCCAAGATAAAAAGGGCTGGCAGTCCAGTCACAGTGAAAATCTCCAGACTCCACAGATCGCCCTCAACACCCCCACCCACCCACCCCTTTTACCTCTTTGGTGTTGTGAGTCTGCAGTGCCCGCTCCCATTTCTTCTTATTACTGGTCAGCAATTCTTGTCGTTCCAACTCAAAGGCTTTCTACAACCAAGAGGGGGAAAGCCCTTGTGTGTGCTTCAATGAGGCAGGTCACACCAGCATCAAAGAGCTATGTCACCAAGCACATGGATGAAGTCACATCCAGTTTCAGACCTGCCACATTTCATACGGCCAAATGGCAATAGAAAGAGGTGCATGAAAATTAGGCATTATAAGTTCTAGACCTCACATGAATTTAGAGGAGACGAGTATGAACGCTGTCACGGCTTAGTCGAAACCAGGAGCAGGGCTGGAGGAAATCCAGTGCTCTGGTTGGCGGTCATGGGCAAACTCTGGCACATAGTCAACCTTGATTAGGACTGGTGCATTGCTGCGGCTGGGCTCCCGCCAAGCAAAGGCAGCAAGCAGCCCACAGAGGCCTGGCAATGCTGAAGTGGGTCTGCAAGACCCAGAGGCCCCACCTGCGCGACTCTCTTCCATCTGGGGAGGCTCCAAACTCAAGCTCAATCTCAGTCTACAGCATTCCATTCAAACTCCAGGCACCACGTCCTGGATCCTCCCCCACCTGAACTGCCTGAGCTGTGGAGTACTAGCCTGCCCGTTCACTCCTCATCTGATCTCGCTTTCTCTCAAGGAACTTATTTATATCTGTCAGATTATATATGTAGTGATTGATTCATTTCAAGCCATATCCTACTAGAACGCAGGCTCCGCTGGGGACTTGCTTTGTTTGTGGCTGATCTCCTGCCCTTGGAAGAGTGCCTGGCATATAGTAGACACTCGATGATCACGTGAATGAGTGAAAGATGGAGCAAATAAATCAATGACATCCAGAAGCCCAAGGACAGAGATGTCTGGGGCCCTTCTTAGGACCATTAGGACAGGCCCAGCCCTCCACAGGGGCCTCCCAAATGCGCAGACCCCTTCTAACTCCCTACCTCAATCTGATAGAGTTCTTGGCGAAAGGTTTTCATTACATTCTTCACCTGCTCTTCCATCCTCTCCAGAAGCAGGCAGATGTCATCTGACTGTTTCTTCAGGTCCTTCACATACTGGTCATCCTTCACTTTTAACTCCTTGAAAACCAGTGTGTAGATTGTTGGTCACAAACTGAGGCAGAAGCAGGAGGGGCCAAGCACACACCCATTGGTCCCCTCTCATCCTAATCTGTAAACACAAGGAATTAAAACTGTACAAAGAGAGGGCTGGAGCTGTGGCTCAGCAGTGTCATGCTGGCCTGGCATGTGTGAGGACCCGGGTTCAAACCCCAGCACCACATATACAACTGAGTGTTGGAGCAATGAAAGCCACAGGAAAAACTAAATAAAATTGATTCTCTCTCTCTCTCCCTCTCTCTCTCAAAAAAAAAAAAAAAAGAAAGAAAGAAAGAAAAGAAAAGAAAAAAACTGTACAAAGAGAAAATGGCTTTAGAAGACTCTGAAGGCCTAGGAAACAGCTCAGGTGGCTGGAGTAGGATAGGCTTGGCTCAGGGCAACACAGAGCAAACTTAATGATCACTTGCTGCAAACCTTGCTGCAAGCTCCCGGAAAGCCTGAGTGCACCTGCTAAGCAATGGGAATTTATCTACTGCAGACAGAGTTCCATCTTTTAAAGTGGAACATAAAATCTGAAACAGTATTTGCTACAAAAGTACATCTTTGGGGCTGGAGCGGTGGCTCAGCGCATGGGCGAGTATGAGAGTTCAAACCCCAGCTCCATGTACACAATGAAGTCTCGCAACAACGAAGGCCACATGGAGAACTAAGTAAAATTGATTCTCTCTTTCTCTCTCTCTCTCTCTCTCATGGTCTTAAAAAAAAGTACATCTTTCTATTAGGGAGCCAATAATTCTAAAATTACTACAAAACTTTTTTTCTGGTCAAAAGTTTATTACATAAGGGGTTGGGGATTTAGCTCAGTGGCAGAGCGCTTGCCTAGTATGCACAAGGCCCCGAGTTTGGTCCTCAGCCCTGAAAAAAAAAAAAGTTTATTACATGAGGGGCTAGAGCGCTGGCTTGGTGGTTACGGCGCTTGCCCGGCATGCGCAAGTACACAGGTTCAAACCCGAGCACCCACGTACACAACTAAGTGTCAGAGCAACGAAAGCCACGTGAAAAACTAAATAAAAATTGATTATCTCCATCTTTCTCTCTCACCATCCTTCTCTCTTTAAAAAAAAAAGTTTATTACTTGAAAACTGGAAAAGAAGAGTTAAAATGATCTCTGTTCACAGATGGCATGATCTGATATGTAGAAAACCTAAAGTCTTAAAAACCTGTTATAGCTAATAAATTCATTAAAGTTGTAGGACACAAAATCAACCCTCAAAACTAGTCGCGTTTGGGGCTGAAGCAGTGGCTCAGCAGTTGCGGTGCTTGCCTGGCATGCACGAGTTCGTACTCCAGCACCACGTGTATAGCGAGGTCTCAGAGAAATGAAGCCACATGAAAAACTAAATAAAATTGATTCTCTCTCTCTCACTGTCCCTCTCTCTTTTAAAAAAAAATTAATTAATTAATTTAAAAATACGGAAAATAATGGGTAAAATTGTCGCTTGAGTTGTGCAGCATTCTACATAATAAAATAAGGCCTTGACATTTATCCATTGGGGAAAAGCAGAACTGTGACCCAGGCCAGCGCCCCGGCCGGACCCCTCGGGCCGCAACGCCTCTCGCCTGCTGCAGCTCGTTGATGAGCTTGTTCTTATCTTCGATCAGCCCTGCGCACTGCAGCTGCTGAGTGTTGAGCATCTCCCACAGGTCCTGGGGAATCTGCTTCCGCTTGCCCTCCTTCCACTTGGCCGTGATCTCGTCGAATTTGTCCTGGCTGGTCTTCAGTTCATTCTCCAGCTTCTCGATTCTACAAACACAAACATGCCAGCAGCTCCGGGCGCCGCCTTCCCAGGTGCACCAGGCACTGCAACGCTGCAGACATGCCCACCTGAGCCAGACCAAACCCGGCAAGATCTCGCGGTCTAGCAAGCCACTGAGACCAAGCGATCAAAGTGACACTTACCAAAAACAGACACACATTTAGACGGTACGCACACCCCCCCACACACATGCAGATCGAGAGCCAACTAGTCACGTACACACAACGGTTATGACACACATAGCTTGTGTCCAAGTCCTGACCTTGCTACTAACTGACTCAACCTTACACAAATTGCTGACCCTCCGAAAGCCTCACGTTCCTCACCTATGAAGTGGAAAGGTTGAAGGCATCCACATCAGCATGGCTGTTTGTTGGGATTAAATAAGATGATACATGATACAGGTGATAACAAACAGGACTTAAATTATGACCTCAAGTGTCTGGCCACACCTCCCCCAGTAAATGACCAAGATACAAGTAGGAAAATTCTGCCACTAGTCATGGAAAATAGGAAAGCCTTTCCAGAAATTGCAGAGGAAGCCTGTGATGGAGCATAATGAGGATGGGGACAAGAGGGAAGTGTTCGAGCTAAGACAGGAGCCCTTCTGAGAATAGTGGTGAGGGCCTGGGCCAGCAAATCACTCCCAATTTTTTTTTTAAGAGAGAAGGACTGAGAGAGAGAGAGAGAAAATCAATTTTTATTTAGTTTTTCACATGGCTTTTGTTGCTCCGACACTTAGCATGGTACATGTACATGGGTGCTGGGGTTTGAACCCATGTATTTGTGCATGCCAGGCAAGCGCTGTAACTGCCGAGCCACTGCTCCAGCCCTCGCTTCCAATTTTAACAGACCAATTCTATGCAATTGTCTCCAAACAAGAACACAAACCCCTTCGGGACAGGAGTCACAACTTAAAACATCCTGTGATTCCCCTCTCTTTCCATTTCTATTCCCACCCCACCTAGGGCACATAGCACATATCACAATTCAATTGATTTTATTATCTCAAGAAATGAGGGACAGCTGTCAGTCATCTTTCCAAAACACACTGATCTTATAACTGCAGCTTTAAGACCTGTCCATCTTTTCCTCAGTAGCCATAGGATGAAGCCTCACTCCTTAGCATATCATTCAAGGTCTTTCATAAGCTGACCCTGCTGGTGGCCAGACAACTCAGTTTCTGGTATAACCATACAGGTAGTGGATGCTTCAAGAATAAAGTCACCAATTATACACTGGTAGAGCTGGTAACAAAGCTAATGGGGGAACCACCCATGCTGAGCAACTCAAAATGTTGAACATACATGTTTAGAGGAGCTGAAATGTGCAGGTGGTTGCTCTTCTAAGGAAATTGAGTTTAGGAAGTTAAAGAACATTCGAAGCAGGAGTTGAAATGAGAAACTCTGTTCGGTACACTCCCGTGTTCATATAAGGAAGTGTGACTGCTCCAAGTAGCTTACACCTCCTGTTGGGCAACCCAAGACTTGGAAAGACAGGTGTGTAAGGCAGTCTGCCTTCCAAGGACCCGTCAAGGCTGGAGGGTTGACATGGGTGCCTTTTGCCCCTCTGTTCCTAAGCATGGAGCCGAGATGCCTGCAGATCTGGCCGTTCTGGGCAGCTGAAGTGCAGGACTGCCCAGTTGATGTGCTCAGCCTCATCTCACACATCTGTCGAGGCATTCCCAAGCACACTGAGTGATCCTATGCCCACTCCCCAACTCCTCAAACTCCTACTCGTTCCTTACAGCCCAACCCAAAAGTCATCTTGCCTGGGAAAGACATCCAAAGGCCTCCTCATGTGTGTTTACATAACCTTTAATTCTAGAACAAATTCTGGCTGGGTGTTCCCATGTCAATCATAAAATGCCACATTTCACTCCTTTTGTAACCACGGAGCTTGGGAAGGGAGGGAGAAGGCAGAGAGGGAGGGAGAAAGAGGAACAGGGACTCATAAGGGGCAGAAAGGAGGTTCTAGAAGCCTAAATTGGACGAAGTCACTTTCCAAGGATTCAGGAAAAGGTAGGGACCCACAGAAGAGACCATCCTCACGTCCACCAGGCTGCAGAGCCTGAGCTCCTTACCTCTGGCGTTTGAGTTCCTCTTCTTCCACTCTCCTGTGGATCTCTCTGATATCTGTAGCCACTTGAATATTTGTCACCAACTCAGTGCCACAGAGGAGCAGTTTAGACAATTTCTGAAAACAGACATAGAAATGTGTAGAGTTAGAACATTTTGTGAAGAATTTAGAAGGTTAGGACTAGAGATGATAGCTTAGTGGTAGAGCACTTGAACAGCATGTGTGAGGCTCTAGGTTCCACCCCATCCCTGAAATTATTGTTATTTATAAAATTAGAAATATTTTACACAAATGTCTATAGCTCTTTCATCCATCCATGCAGGGATCAGCAGCTGCCTTAAGAGTCTGAAGGGCACCACCTATTTAGCAATCCTTTTCCATTGGGCCATTTGTGATGTGAGGTTATGACTTATGATCCACTAACACCGTAGTTCTCATTGCACTTCTTTCTCTCCATAGTATGAATCAGCCAACCAATGCCCTGGCAGGTACCTCTCAGCACTTTACCCAGCAGATCTCCAAGCCACTGACACTGCCAGGGTCCTTTCTAGGAACCTCAGATGGGGAGGTGAGGCAGATAATGGTAGATGTCCTCCAAAGTGCATATCCCCCTCTACTTTGAGTAAGAGAATGCTCAGATTTTAGCTGGGCACGTGGCCTCCCCAAATAAGTACGTTTCCCAGCCTCCCTTGCAGCTACATATGGTCTGATCAATGACACATGGGCAGAAGTGGTAAGTGCCACTTCTGAATTGTGCCTTAAGGGAAAAGGGGTGCCTTCTGCTGTTGCTCTTCTTCCCCTCTCTGAGGCTGGAATGTGAGGCTAAAATATAATGCCACAAGCAGATGGGCGACCGAAGGCATGGCAGAAGGACCTGAGGTCTCCAGCATCAAGGAGCCCTGTTATCAGTCTTGAGCTACTCATGCTAGGACTTTTTTTTAATACTGGGAATTGAGTTATCCATGGGCATTTTACCATTGAGCTTTATCCCCAGACCTTGATATTTTATTTTTATTTATATTTTTTAAATATTTTATTTTTATTTATATTTTTTAAAGAGAGAGGGACAGTGAGAGGAAGAGTGAATCAATTTTATTTAGTTTTTCATGTGGGGTTCATTGCTCAGAGACACTGCTGTGTACGTGGTGCTGGGGTTTGAACTCGCATACTCGTGCATGCCAGGGAAGTGCCGCAACTGCTGAGCCACCGCTCCAGCCCCTTGATATTTTATTTTTTGAGAGAGAGTCTCACTAAGCTGCTGAGGCTGGCCTCCCATGTCAGCTTCTTAAGTTGCTGGGATCACAGGCATGGGCCACCATTTCTGGCTGGGAGTTATTAAGTGAGACAGAGATAGAAGCTTCTATATTATTGGAGCTAATGTTGTGCAGGGCCTTTGGTTACAGGGTTCTAACACAAGAGACAACTATGGCTGGATGCAGTGTAGCACAGGGATTTTCTAACAGGTGCCCTTCGAAGTCTTTTATCTGTAAACTCTGTAGTTCGTGTCTTGTCCACTAGCCTTTCTGTGATGCTATGTTTTCAAGAACCTACAAATACCTCTGTACCAAGGAGTCACTGAAATAACCAAAGACTCCACTTCATCTCATTATTCTAAGGAAATTTTGAAATATAGTTTCAATGAATACAGAACGGAGCCTTAACCCAGACACCAGGGCACTTGAGAATTTTTTTTAATGACCATAGGTTTAACTTATACAAAATGGTTTTACATGCATAAAGAAGTCATGACTTTCCTGCAATTTTGAGCAATTTTCCATTTCCTACCAAACATTGTGAATATCAGAAATCTCAGAATCAAGCCAGGTATGGTGGTGGTTCAGGCCTATAAACCTCAGCTTGGGAGGCTGAGGCAGAGGGATGGCAATTTTGAGCCCAGCCTCGGCATGAAGGAAACTCCGTGGCTCAGTTGGTAGACCACTCGCCTAGAGTGCACAAGGCCCTGCATCCCCAGTACCATAAAAAGAAGAAGAAGAAGAAATCTGAATCAAGTATTTAAGGCCCAGAGTAAAGTTAAAAAGCAAAATGTTACAGTCGCCAACAGACTACTACATTACTACACCCACATGAAAAATTAAGAGCAAGTCTATATACCACAGGTCAAATATTTAAAAAATTATAATATGATATAAAACTGTTAAATAAAACACATTCTATCCTCCTACCTCTATACCTTTATAAAAATGTAGAAATCCTATTTTGAATTCAGAATTTAGCTCAGAGTTCCACTCATCCTTAGGTGGCTAAGGAAGAGCCAGCTTCTGGCCCTCAACCTGCAGCTACCTCCCCAGCTCTGTCCTGTGGACATGTGGATTTCCTGGGCTGAACCACCAAGCTCTGCTTTACCTCTTGGCCATCTATCAGGCCCAGGTGTTACAAAACAGCAACCTTATCTTCCCTGAGAAGGACAGTCCCTCTTGAGAAAAGGCCCATGCCGGTCTCAGATGGACTCAGAACTATTTGGGCAGGGAATTTGTGGCTCCATAATAAATTTTCAGATATCTAAAAGTGGGGACTGGAAGTGTGAATGGGCTTGAGGCAAATCCACTTGTAGAGGTGCATCAGGAAAGGCTGGAGCAAGATACACCCCCAACTATTGTCACCACCCTCTATTGAATGGGCTGGAGTGCCTATCCTATGCAATAAGGCAAGAAAAGTAAATAAAAGACATAAAAATTAAACAGGCAGAAATAAAATTGTCATTTTCAGATGACATGATTTTATATATATATATATATATATATATATATAATATAAATTCAAAAGAATCTACAAGTGATTATTGAAATTAACAAGTGAATTTGGCAAGGTCCTGGACACAGGTCAACATATAAAAACCAATTGTAATTTTATATGCCAAAAATGAATGATTATAACCTCAACAGAAGTACAATATAAAGAATACCTCAAAAATTAAAGAATCAAATAAATGGAGGTATATTTTATAATCATGGATTATAAATTAAATTAAATCTCAATTAAAATACCTGCAGATTTTTTAATAAAAATTGATAAGCTCATCTAAAATTTATATGGAAATGCATACCATCAAGAATAGCCAAGACAGGGTTGGAGAGGTGGCTCAGCAGTACAGTACTTTCCTGTCATGCGCAAGGATCCAGGTTCAATCCCCAGCACCACATACACAACTAAGTGGCGGGAAAAATAAAAACCAGATAAAAAAAATCAAATATTAACTCTCTCTCTCTCTCTCTCTCTCTCTCTTAAAAAGAAAAAGAATAACCAAGAGATTCTGGAAGAAGAACATAGTTGGAGGACCTACCCTGTCACATATCAAGACCTGTTGTAAAGTTACATAATTAAAACAGTGTGGAACTAGCATAAAGACCAAGAGACCAATGGAACAGAAGAGAGAATCTAGAAACAAACCCACACACATATGATCACCTGATTCATAAGAAGAGTGCTCTGCAAGGCAGGGGGGAAAGGAAGATGGTGCTGGGTTGATTACAAATATATATAGAAAACAAAGGGCATTGAGCCCTACCTTACACCATAGCCAAAATCAATTTCAGATAGATTATAGACTACAATATAAATGGTGGAACAACAAAGCTTTTAGAAGAAAATCTTTATAAACTTGAAGTACACAAAATTTATACAAGACACAAAAAGGATTACCATTTTAAAAAATGATTTAAAATGATTTGCAGGGCTGAAGGCAGGGCTCAGCTTGCCCAGGTCTTGGGACAGACCAGTTATCATTAACTGGATCTTGAAGACAGTTGTATTTTTTTCCCTACATTTCTCTATGATGCCAATGCCCTTCACTACTTAAGTCCTAAGTGAAAGGAACCTTGAAAAGATGCTAATAAAAATAATATTATCTCTTTGGTTTTTATACACAATGACTGTGTACCAGTATTTTCAAGATTAAAATTCTTTTATCCTACACAGAGATGTTCAGAGATCACTGGCTTTTAAATGAAGAAACATTAAGTACAAAGACATGGATTATCTAACCTACAGTAGGCAAGAGACCTGGAACCAGAACCCAAGTCCATCCAATACTCTTTCTACTTACAGTAAAATTTATTTTCCCTGATACAATAAAATATAAGTTATTCAATTATCTCTATGATATATAAAATTTCAATTACCTGAATATTTTTCTCCCAACAAGTACACTTTTTTTTTGGAAAACATTTCTGAAGCCTTTATTTATAAAAGCTTTAAAAACAAATACCCTCTGTTTTGCAAATAATGTTTTGTTTAAAAAGGACCATCCAGTTACATCGCTGTAATATCATGAATAAAGAATGTACAAGGGAAACAAACTAATGTCTCTAATTTGGAGATTTGCTAATATTACTGATTGAAGTGTAGATAACACATTATAAATTGTAGTCCATCATTTCAAGGTAGAGTTAATGATTATCAAAAAATCTTCATACACATGCTCTGGTCTGGTTGCATATTCTGCACAGCTAAATATTTCACAGTCTCTTTTGTATGTATGTGTGTGTATATATATATATATAATAGATTGCAAAGATATACACAAAAAATAAACAAACATGGGACTGGAGGGGTGTCTCAAAGGTTGCAGCACTTGCCTGGCATGAGCAGGCACGCAGGTTCAAACCCCAGCACCACATACACAACGAAGTGTCGGAGGAACGAAAGCCACATGAAAAACTAAATTTAAAAAAATTGATTCTCTCTTTCTCTCTCCTCTCTCTCAAAAAAAATAAAAATAAGCAAGCATTACACTCCTCAGGTGATTTTATTAGCATACGTGTGTGCGTGTTTGTATAATGTTGTATTTTGTTCTGCACTAAATCCACTCTTTCTTGTAGTAACTATGAAAGCACAATTTTTGTCTCTTAATTTGATACAAAATACACATAAAGACTTGTTATCTTTGGATTTTAATGAAATTGCTATGTATAACCAACAAATCAAGAGCATCCTAAGGACAGCTATAAAATAAAAATGGAATAAAAACAGATGAAAAGCAGTTCGCTAACATACAACTACAGCCTCAGTCTCTTGAATGCCAGTTCCCTGGCAGATACTAAATACCCAATCACAAGGGCTTTGTCCTGAAGGGGGTAAAGCTGGTTTGAAGTTTCTTCAGTCACAGAGAAGTCTCCACACGCCAATGAGAAGCTGGCAGACACAATATGTGCTTGGAAGATGAAACCCTACATACAGAAACAGCAGTTATTAAGCTGCTCAGTGATTCGTCTTTTGTTGATATTGTTTTTCATCTTGCTGAATTGACAACTTACACAATACCTGTGCTATAATTTGTAAGCCTAAAACACATAGTGTATAAAGTTGGCAGATGGTCATTTTTCTAGCTAAGAGCAAGAACAACCACAATTTCTGACAAAACAGAGGATTGGAATCACTCTCTAAAGTGCACAGTTGGTGGCCCACAATCTCAGACAGCTAAAACTCCTGCAGAATGGAGAGACATGAAACGGAAATAAATTATAGTCAGCGCTAGTTAATTCAGGAAAGCGGGGGGACAAGCTCAGGAAGGTAAAGTTTACCAAATTATTCAGTATGATGTTGCTTTCCCCACTCTTCCAAACATGCTTGCTAACAAGTATGTTAAATTAAGGCCAAACTTAACCTGAGTATGCTTCTATTTATTAAGAACGTTCACACGTAGTACTAAAGGCAAAAAAATAAATGGGCTACAAAGGGGGCAAAAGGTATTGTCTACTATTCAGAGGATTCAATCAGAGATAAAACCTATAAACAAGCATGTGTATAGTTCAAATAAAATGAAAATAAAAGGACTATTTCATGTCATGACTGCTTGTTGGCTTCCTCTTTCTTCATAAGCATTCCCTGTGCCATTGTGAACTGAGGCCACACAAATGACCACAATTTTTGGCAATCATCAATACGATCTTCAAAGAACATTTTGAAAAAGGCCATTCCCGTAAGCAATGAATCAGATCCTGCCTGATGTGGCGGTCCTATCCGTTCCAGCTCTAACTGTTCAGCAACTTCCTGTAATCCAACTTGAAGGTATTTCCAGCTCTTCATAAATGACAGGAAAAAGAAACAATCGAAGGATCTCAAAGAAGTCAAGTTCTTCTTCAGGCAAATTCAGAGTTGGTCAGCATTTTGATTAAATAGCCAAAGTCATAACCAGTGTGAAATGGCAACCGTTTGACCCCTTCACGGAGGACCGCTCCTGAAGTCATAAAAAGTTCTGTAAAGTACTGGGTCTGGATTCCTTCCTCCTCATGCTTTTTTAACCTGGATATCGGATGTTGTTAGCAGCTCCATAGAATCCTGGGTGTACATATCCAATGCTATATTAAATTTAACATTAAGCTGCCAGGTTGAAGTTCCTGGAGGGTATTCTCCTTGTTTGTTCATAAATCTCAGTCCGAGCTGAATTCTCTTTAACAAGTCGACATTGCATCGCAATCGTTGGTAACCGCAGTCGGCTCTCCTCCTGGATTCTCCACTGGGTCTTGCAGACCCACCTGGAAACTCAGTGTCCACAGCAATGTAATTATATTTTCGGATAATTTAATGGAGTTTCTTCATCCGTTCGTCCAGGTTACAAGCCCAAACTTCACAGTTTCTTTGGCTATATTCTACAGTGGCTGCTGGCCTAGTGAGGGCACAAGGGACTCTAGGTGCCAAGCATCAAAATGTTATATTTGACTGAAGCTTTGTTTCATAAAGTACTTTGTCCTTTATTCTTGTACTTGTGTCTCTGAGCTCGTGCTCCTCCTTCCCCTCACCATAGAGGCAGCACCCTGCAGCGGTGGCAGTTGCATATTGGTGGCAGCAGGGGATGTCCCATAGGACACCGCTCACCCAGCAACTGGGAAGGGGAGCTGGAGCTGCACCATGCTGCACTGTAGTTTTTTCTGTACACTTTTTTTTTTAAAGAGAGAAGGACAGTGAGAGAGAGAGAGAGAGAGAGAG
>PVKS010003139.1:0-107833 GCA_004027875.1 Aplodontia rufa | reverse complement strand
AAATGAAAACATATCCCATATTTTTGAGATGGAAGACTTAATATTAAGAGGACAGCACTCCCCAAAGAGATATACAGAGTCAATGAAACACCTATCAAAGTCTCAATGGCCCTTTTTTGCAGAAATGGAAAGGCTCTTCGTAAAATTCGTATGGATTTGCAAAGATCTTGTACAGTCAAAACAATCTTGAGAAAGAACAATGAAGGGCTGGAGTGGTGGCTCAGCAGTTGGAGCACTTGTCTGGCATGCACAAAGACGTGGGTTCAAACCCCAGCACCAAGTACACAACAAAGGGTCAGAGCAATAATTGTTCTTTTTTTTCCCTAAGAGAGAGAAAGAGAAAGAATCAATTTTATTTAGTTTCTCATGTGGCTTTCATTGCTCAACACTTTGTTGTGTATGCGGTGCTGGAGTTTGAACCCACATTCTCGCGCATGCACCGTAACCGTTGAGCCACCACTCCATCCCCAACACTCTGACTTTCTGATTTCAAAACTTACTACAAGGCTACAATAATCAAAACACCATAGTGCTGGCATAAAGACAGAAGGTAGATCAAATGAACAGAGAATCCAGAAATAAACTCATACATCTGTGATCAATTGATTTTGACAAGGGTGCTGAGACCACTCAGCAGAGGATAGCAGTCTCTTTGACAAATGGTACTTGGAGAACTGAATATTTACAAGCAAAAGAACAACACTTACCTTTACCTTATTACCATATGCAGAATTTAACTCAACTCATTACCTCATTACTAGGCTCAATTTTTATACATTTTTGTACCAGTTAAAAATAAATTTAATTTTTTGCAATAGTGGAGACTGACCACAGAGGCGCTCCACCACTCAAACTACAAGCCCACCTCCATCTTCTTTTTTTTTTTTTTTTTTTTTGAGACAGGGTTTTGCTAAGTTGCCAAGACTCGCCTCCAACTTGGGATCCTGCTGCCTCTGCCTACGGAGTCACGGGGATTGGAAGCATGAGCCACCATACTTAGTAAAACTAAATTTAATCTAAATTAAAAAAACAACAATAACAAATAATTGTCAAACAAATTTTCCACAAATAGACTCACCCAAAAGCTAATAATTTGCTTAGCACTCACATTGCTTAAAAAAAATTTTTTTTTGGCTGAATAAACTGAAGAAAGTTATTTAAATAGCCTTTAAAGACATAAAGGAAGTAAATATTTAGATTCATGTTTTTCATACTGCAAAGTAAGTTTTCTTTCTCTGTACCCAAGATAAATTTAGCAACTGATACACATTTCAAAAGAAATCTAAAGATAAACAAATCTTCTGGTAGTTGACCATGAAGGAAATAAAACGCAATGATAACTGGAATGTAGGGGAGAAATTAACTCCAAATGGATCAAAGACTTGAACTCAAGAGTTAGAAATGTACAGTTCTGGGGCTGGAATGGTGGCTCGGCTGTTAGGGTGCTTGCCTGGCATGTACAAGTACACGGGTTCAAACCCCAGCACCCACATACACAACTAAGTGTCAGAGCAATGAAAGCCATGTGAAAAACTCAATAAAAATTGATTCTCTCTCCCTCTCTCTCTCACTGTCCTTCTCTCTTTAAAAAAAAAAAAGAAAGAAAGAAATGTACAATTCTAGTGGCACATGCTTGTAATCCCATCGACTTGGGAGACAGAGTCAGGAGTTCAAAGTCAGCCTCAGCAACTTAGTGAGGCCCTAGGCAACTTAGACCCTGTCTCTAAATAAATAAATAAATAAATAAGGGTTGGGATGTGGCTCAGTTATTAAGTACTCCTGCATTCAATACCCAGTAGCATAAAAAGAAAAAGAAAAAAGAAATACACACACACACATGCACACAAATAAATAAATAAATACCTCTAGATGAAAACAAGGGGAAATCTTCATGACCATGGATTTGGCAGTGGTTTTTTAGATATGACACCAAAGTTACAAGCAACAACAAAAATAGATAAATTGGACTTCATCAAAATTAAAAACTTTTGTGCACCAAAGAACACTATCAAGAAATTGAAAAGAACTCATAGATTAGGAAAAAATGCTTTCAAATCATATATCTGATAAAGATCTAAGATTTAGAATATATAAAGAACTCTTACACTCAACAAGATGAGAAACAATCCAATTAAACACAGGCAAAGGACTAAAAAGGACATTTCAATAAAGAAGATACACAAGTATCTAAAAGCACATGAAAAGCTATCCCCCATCACTAGCCATTAGGGAAATACAAATCAAAACCACAGTGAGATTCCACTTCACACCCACTAGACTGGCCATAAAAGCAATTTTTTCCCCCAGGGCTGAGGACCAAACTTGGGGCCTTGCACATGCTAGGCAAGCGCTCTGAGATAAATCCCCAAACCCCATAATAGCAATTTTTAAAAAGGAAAACAAGGGGTCTGGAGTGGTGGTTCAGAGATATCCTGCTTGCCTGGCATGCGTGAGGACCAGGGTTCAAATCCCAGTACCACATACACAATGAAGTGTTGGAGAAACAAAGGCCAGATGGAAAAATAAAGGCTGGGGGTATAGTTCAGTGATAGAGCTCCTGAGTTCAATCCTCAGTACAATACAATTTTTTTAAAAAAAGAGGAAAATAAATGTTGGTGAGGATGTGGAAAAATTAGAATCCTACATATCACTGGTGGAAGTATAAAATTGTGCAGTTGCTATGGAAAATAATTTTGGCAATTCCTCAATATGTTAAACTTAGAATTATGACCTAGGATTTCAACTCCTAGACCTACACCCAAGGGAATGGCAAGCATGTGTCCACACAGACACATGTACATGAATGTTTATAGCAGTGTTATTTACAACAGTCAATATGTGGAAACAACTGAAAGGCTCACCAGCTGATGAGAGCATAGATCAATTGTGCTATGTCCACACATATAAAATCTTCTAGCCATTAAAAGAAATGAAGCAGGGCTGGAGTGGTGGCTCAGCAGTTATAGTGCCTGTCTGTCATGCGTGAGTACGTGAGTTCAAACCCCAGCACCACGTACACAATGAAGTGTCGTAGAAATGAAAGTCACATGAAAAACTAAATAAAAATCGCTTCTCTCTTTTTTTCTCTCTCTCACTATCCCTCTTTCTTAAAAAAGAAATGAAGCACTGATACCTGTACAACATAGCTAAGTCTTGAAAATAGAGTAAGCAGAAGAAATCAGACACTAATGGCCACATATTACATGATTTCATTTATATGATACAGCTGGAAAAAGTCAACTCCAGAGAGACAAAGAATATTAGTGGCTTCCAGGGGATGAGGGACAGGAGCAATGAGTCTGCAATGGGTTTGGAATTTGCTTTTGGGATAATGAAACCCTGTGGAACTGGAGAGAGGGATGGTCACACAACATAGCGAATGTACTCAGTGCACACCAGCACTGGAGGATGTCAGAAAGCTGTAGGATCAACAAATTGGAAGGAGCTACTCCCTCCAAGAATTAGCAAGTGAGAGCAGAGACAGCAGAGGACACAGGAAGGGAGAGAGGTTTTCATAGCAATCCAAGAGGTGAAACCTCATGATTCAAGGATTTAGATACAAGGAAAGATCATTCTAGAATAAAATGTCATAGCACGCAGAAAAGTAGCAGCAGAAAATGAACGACTCAAGAACAATCCAGTCTGAGCCAGACCAAGATAATCTTCCTTGTCAAAGTTTTTCAAGGTCAGGGCTGGAGCGGTCACTTGGTGGTTACGGTGCTTGCCCGGCATGCTCAAGTATGTGGGTTCAAATCCCAGCACCCACATACACGGCTAAGTGTCAGAGCAACGAAAGCCATGTGAAAAACTCAATGAAAATTGATTCTCTCTGTCTCTCTCTCACTGTCCTTCTCTCTTTAAAAAAAAAAAGTTTTTCAAGGTCATCACCAAGTTGTAGTAAGAAAGAAAATAAATATTGAAAATGATGAAATGATGAAAGATATTGAAGACCCAAATACTTGGGGACATGTATCATATTCATGGATTGAGAAAACTCAATACAGTGAAGATGTCAGTTGTCCCTAAATCTATATATCTAAGTATCTACATATCTATATATCTCTATCGATCAATCTGTCTATCTGCAATTCCTGTCAAAATCCCAGCAAGATTTTTTTGCAAAAATGAATGTTTACTCTAAAGTGTATATGGAAAGTCATCTTGATCAAATATCTAGAGCAAGAAGAATATATTTGGGGGACTCACTCTACCTGATTAAGTCTTAGCACGTAGTTACAGTAATCAAGATTGTATGCATTGATAAAGGGAGAAACAGATCAGCGGAACAGAAAAGAAAACCCAAAATGTACCCAACGCAAAGATGCCAGACCAATTTTTCACAAAAGTGCAAAAGCAGTTCAATGAAAGAAATACAGCCTGTTCAACAAATGGTACCTTAGCAACTGGACATCCATCAAAAGGGGACTCACTAATTCCTGGGATGGCTTCTACATTTCCCTGGCAATCACTCTGCACTCTCTTAACTGCACACTTCACACCTTCTATCTTTTTCTAAAATCTGCACCTCTTCTGCACTCTTAGCTGACAGATGCCCTGGCTTCTCCTCTCATCAAGGAACATAATCAGTTGGAAGAGGATGTCCACACCCCCCACAGCCACATCTAACAGGCCGCTGGCAGGGGCTCCCCCTGGATCTCCCATTAAGTTACCAGAGAAGACAGCACCTCTATTTGTACCTATGTTCCATTTTTCCTTGCCAACTCAAAGACTTCCATCTGCAATTATCCCCTCTCTCTCCTTTATTGCACATACATTTTTCATTCTGTGTTGAATCCTTCCTATTAGCATGTGAATATGCCATAAGAGTAATTTTATTTTTGTTTTTCTTTACGAGAGAGAGGGGAAGAGGGAGAGAGAGAAAGGGAGAATCAATTTTATTTGGATTTTCATCTAGTTTTTCTTTTTGTGACACTTAGTTGTGTATGTGGTGCTGGGATTCGAACCTGGATCTTCACACATGCCAGACAAGCCTTCCACCACTGCTCCAGCACCTATAAGAGTCATTTTTTTAAAAAGAGAAAGTGGGGAGGGGGGAGAGCAAGAAAGAGAGAATCAATTTTATTTAATTTTTCAAGTGACTTTTGTTGCTCTGAGACTTCATTGTGTACGTGGTGCTGGGGTTTGAACATGTGCACTTGCACATGCCAGGCAAGCACTGTAACTACTGAGCCACTGCTCCAGCCCCCATAGGAGTCATTTTATTTTATTTTTTCAGGGCTGAGGACTGAACTCAGGGCCTTGTGCATGCTAGGCAAGTGCTCTGCCACTGAGCTAAATTCCCAATCCCCGTAAGAGTCATTTTAAAAGAAAGAGAAAACTCACTTGATCCCACATCCCATGTCCAGGCATGACCCCATTTCTCTGATGTCTTATGCAGTGAACTCCTCAAAAGACCCATCTACAAGGCTGGAGCGGTGGCCCAGCGGTTGTGGTGCTTGCCTGGCATGCACAAGTACATGAGTTCAGGCCCCAGCACCACGTACACAATGAAGTCTCACAGCAACGAAAACCATGTGAAAAACTAAATAAAATTGATTCTCTCTTTCTCTCTCTCTCTCACTGTCCCTCTCACTTAAAAAAAAAAAAACTACAGTGGTTATCTTCAACTACTCCTCCTGCATTTATTTATTTTTTTAAGAGAGAATCAATTCTATTTATTTTTTTCAAGTGGCTTTCATTGTGCCACCACTTCGTTGTGTACGTGGTGCTGGGATTCGAACCCACGTCCTCAAGTATGCCAGGCAAGTGCTGTAACCACCGAGCCATTCATCAGAGTGAATGATACAATAAATGTCCACATCATACATGTTATAGGTTAAATCACGTCCCCTCTAAATTATATGTTGATGTTCTAATCCCCAGTACCTCAGAATGTGCTGATATTTAGACACAGGGGCTTTAAAGAGGTAATTAAGGTAAAATGAAGTCATATGGGTGGACCAACATGATCGGTGCTCTTGAAAAGAGGAGATTAGGACACAAAACAGATTGAGGGAGGACCATGTGAGGTCATATTGAGGTGGCAGCTGTCTGCAAGCTATGTAAACAGACCTCAGAGGAAATCAACTCTGCCTACACCTTGATCCTAGAATTTCAGCCTCTGCAATTTCAAGAAAATAAATTCCTCTTGTTTAAGCCACCGAATCTGTGGTTATTTTGTAAGAATAGCCTGAGCTGACTAATACAACACCCATCACTCCGTTTCAATAATTCTCAAAGGTCTGCTTTGCCTCTCTCCTGACTTTCTGAAGTACTGTAAAGCCAATCCCAGACCTCAAGTCATTTCACTCACACATACTTCACCATGCATAGGCTAAGGCACATTTTCTCACAGTGGCTTTTAGCAAGTATTAATTGTTGATATTTAATGCTCAGTCCATTTTCCAATTTCTCTGCTTGTCTTAAAAATGTCTGCATTAGTCAGCTTCATGTTACTATATTGAAATACCTGAGGCAATTAACTCATACAAAGAAAAGGTTTATTTCCCTCATGGTTCTGTAGTTTCCAGTCCAAGATCAGGCAGACTCATTGATTTGGGTTTCTGGTAAGGGTCTGGGTGGCCGTGGCAGAAGGCATATGTCAGAGCACAGAGCTTCTATCCTGAGCTAGGAAGCAAAGACCCTGAGAGATGGAGTCCCACAATCCCGTTTAAAGATAGAACCCCCCAAGGACCTCCCAAAGGATCCATAGCACCTCCCAATAGCTCCATGCGGCACCTGAGCCTTTGACATACAGACGCTGGGAGAAAGTCAACATTTAAACTCCAGCAATGTCTTTTCAGCTGATTTGCTGGAGTCAGGATCCATACTAGTTGGTCAATCTTAAGCCTTTAATCTTACATCTCTTTGGATTAGCACATCACCCCAGCCCTGACCTTTTATTTCTTTTCTTATTGACACTGAACAAATCAAGTCAGTTGTCCCATTTGATGGCTCACTTTCCCGATTTGCCAGTTTCCTTATCTCTGTGTACTTTTTGTATTTTTATTTGTTGTTTCCTTTTCTTTGGGTTACAAAACTTTTCACATTTAAAGAAAAGGTGCAAGCACTTCTTTAGAGCTCTTTAAGGACGAGTTGCTGATATAACGCCCTGTCACTCAAGAGTATGTTAGTGCACATTTTCTACAAATAAAGACATTCTTCTCAATTAAGCAGCAAAAAAAGGAGATTAACATTGGTGTGTCACTATCACCCAATTTTCACCCTGCATTCCAATTTCACCATTGTCTCCATTATGTCCTTTCCACTGAAAGGACCAATCTGAGATCAGAATGTTTTACTTTGTTTTCACGCCAAGTTTCCTGTAGTCCAGAACGGTTCTTCCATCGGTCCCTGCTACAGCACCTGGATCACTTGGATCTTTCAGCCCAGTTATCTTGTAGAGTATATCTCAACCCAGGTTGGCTGTCCTCTCCTGATTATTTCCGGGTTATGTATCTTTGGCAGGTGCACCACAGAAGAGACTGCTTGCTTCATGGAGTGCTGGCAGGTGGTCCATAATTTCTTTTTTTTTTTTTTAAGAGAGAGGGACAGTGAGAGAGAGAGAGAATCAATTTTATTTAGTTTTCATGTTGCTTTCGTTGCTCTGACACTTTGTTGTATACATGGTGCTGGGGTTCAAATCTGCATCCTTGTGCATGCCAGGGAAGTGCCCTAACTGCCAAGCCACCGCTGCAGCCTCCCGTGATTTCAATTTATCCTGTGCTGATGATGTTAACCTTGATTATTTGATTGAAATAGCGATTGCTAGGCTTCTCCGCCGAAGGCCTCTCTTTCCCCTTGGAAATCAATAAGCAGTTTGAAGATCTGTAATATCCTGTTACTCTTCATCTTCCACGAGTTAGTTTCAGCAGCTATTGATGTTTCTCAGCTGAGTTAATTATTTCTATGAGGGCTGCCAAATTTCCGATTTCATCATTATTTCTGTATTTATTATTGGTGTTCTATTACAGGAAAAAGCTTTGTCATCTCCTTTCTGTCTCAGTATAGGCTCATGCATTCCTACTTTATTTACCGAGCTACAATCTGTTACTTATGTGATGGCCAAATACTCCCAGATTTGAGCAGTGAGATGCCATTCAAGCTGGCTTTCTCTGTCACTGAACACTTATTTTCCTGCATAGGTTTATCTTGTCAATTCCCTGTTTCCTCCCTAGAATCAGTTATTTCTCTGAGGAAAGGTGGCTTTTTTAGGGGATGTTATTTGAGGAGACCAAGACCTGAGCCCCTATTGTGTCCTTTGCTATTGGATGGTGAAGCCCCCGGGCCCTCTTGATGGACAGTTAGAATACCTCTCCCCACAACGCTTCATCTGCACATACCCATCCATCATCTGTCGATCCGTCTGTGTGTATACACAGCCAGTAATTCATACTGACGAGTCCGGTTCAGTCCCACATCATAGGGTTCTTTCTAATTTTCTCCTTTTCATATTTATAACTGCTTTCCTCACCAGTGAGAACTCCAAACCCCATAAACTTCACTGTACTTATTTGCTCAGTCCCCATGTGTACCCTATCAACTATCAATGCCCATCACACACAGACATGCAGATGTCCTCCTGGCCCCACTTGGGTGCTGTCCCCAAGTGCAGATGCCTACCTGGCCTAGTGTCCCTCTCCTGATAGTTTCAAACTGAAGATTTCAGGAAGGAGGTGGGGAAGGAAGGATGGGAAGGCTCCTTATTTTCTGGAATCTCCTCTAAGCAGGAAACAACACAAGGTCCCAGAGTCAAGCCACGTAGACCTGCTCTTCCCTGCTCCCTGATGGCCTTCCCAGCAGCCTCCTGCTGCTCCCACACCATCTTCTGCACTGGATCCTTCTGACCTTCTGGACCTCAGATGCAGGAGGTCTTTGGGCTCATGCTCAGGTCTCTTCTCCTTCCAGTTGATTTGTTTTATTCCCAAGACTTTTAAACACCAAGGACTCCCAAATTTCTTATATTTTCAGGCCAAACTTTCCCCTAACTCTGGACTCAAACTTCCTTATAAGAATTCCAAAGTTAACATTTTCCAAAGCAAGCTCCTCACTTCTCCTCTCAAGCTGCTCCTTCCCTGGTGTTTCCCATTTAAGAACATCACATTTGGGCCCACTTGTTTCTCAGTTGCTTGATTTCTCTGTCCCTCCAATGGCATATTCTGTAAATCGCACCTTCAAAATATACCCCACACCGCTAATTCTCACAATAGTCATTGCCACCCTCTAGGCTAAGCCACCACATTTTCATAGGACCTCTGTGAGAATCTCCTAACTGATCTCCTTGTTCCCTTTCTTGTTCCTAAATCTGCACACAGCAGCCAGCATGATCTGTTAAAATGTAAAAACCCACTTCCAGTCCCCATAATAGAAAAGAAACAATTTTCAGAATTTAAGATTAAAAGACAAAGGCTGGGTGTGGTGGCCCACATCTGTAATCCCAGCGGCTTGGGAGCCTGAGGCAGGAGGGTCACAAGTTCAAAGCCAGCCTCAGCAGCAACTTAGTCCCTAACCAACTTAGCAAAATCCTGTCTCGGAAAAAAAAAAAAGGTGAAAATGTGGTTTGAACACACGTCCTTGTGCACGCCAGGCAAGTGCCTCCACTACAGCGGAGCCACTGCTCCAGCCCCTGAAGCATGGTTCTTTAAAATTGTTATCAATGTAGACAAACTTTGGGAAAATATAATTTAAAAATGACAAGACCCAACAAATGGCATTAAGAATGAAAAATGGGTAGACGGAAGTGATTTGTAGAATATAAATGTAGCACATACAACTTTTTACTAGTAAATGTGAAAAGCTTCACACACAAAAATTTGCAAGGATAGATTCAAGAAGAATATTCAAGTAAAATATCTGAATAGGCTAATAAAGAAAAACCTGGAATGACCAGACTTAAAAAGGACCTGCAATTAACTGAAGGTTTGTGTCTCCCTAAAATTCCAGTGTTGAAATCCTAACCCCTAGGGTGATGGTCTTAGGAGGCCTTTGGGAGGTGCTTAGGGCTTGAGGACAGAGACCTTGTGTACATGCTTAGTGCCCTTAGGAGAGACCCCAGAGAACTGGCTTGCCCTTCCACCAGGTGAGAAGTGCCTATGACCAGCGGGGCCTCACCAGACTGAACCCTTACCTTGGGCTTTCAAGCTTCCTGAAATGTGAGAAATAAGTTTCTATGGTTCATAAGCCACCCAGCTTATGGCATTATTATGGCAACCCGGCTAAGACAGTACTACACCCAGACAGTGTTTCAAATGAATTCTACAAACTTTCAGATTACTGAAGAATAACTATCTTTTTTTCCTTTTGAAGAGAGAGAGGGACAGAGAGAGAGAGAGAGAGAGAGAGAGAGAATATCAATTCTATTTAGTTTTTCATGTGGCTTTTGTTGCTTTGACACTTCATTGTGTACGTGGAGCTGGGATTTGAACCCGAATCCTCATGCATGCCAGGAAAGTGCTGAAACTGCTGAACCACTGCTTCAGCCCCATTTTTAAAGTGAATACATGTATATATTGGTAATAGATTTCCCTTATCCACGAGGGATACATTCAAGACTCCTAGTAGATGTCAAATTATGGATAGTACCTAACCCTATAAATAATATACTGTTTTTTCCTGTACATACATATCTATGATGAAGTAAAATTTACACATTAGGCACAATAAGAGAGATTAACAATGTTAACTAATAAAACAGAATAATTGCAGCAATATAATGTAATAAAAGTTATGTGAATGTGGACTCTCTCAAGATCCTTTTATACTTCACACTATCCACTTAATAAGAGCACTTAGAGTTTCTCTATAGAATATGGGAATTGCCAGCATCACTACTTGTGCATTTGGGGTCATTAATAAGTGTTACTTGAACACAAGTACTGAAATACCGTGACAGTGGATCTGGTAACAGTAACTGCTACCCAGCGATGAATGGACAGGTAGCATATACAGCATGGATACACAGGACCAAAGGGATGATTTCATGACCTGGGCAGAACAAAGCAGTTATTCTGAGATTCTGTCATGCCACTACTCAGAAAGGCATACGATTATAAAACCTACAAATTATTTCTGGAGTTTCTCATTTAATTTTTATGGATGGTGATTGAGCTTGGGTAACTGAAACCATGGAAAATGTGAAACCACAGACGGAGGAAACTATCAAATATTGATTTATAAGCGAAATGAATTCAGACTCCAGACTGTAAAAAATACAACTTTATATCTGGGTGGTTTGCATCTTATCTATAGTTTGTTGTGCAAATTGTATTTAATTGATAGCAAACCATATACAATTATCACTTACTCCATCCTTTTGCCGTTTCCCTAAAAAAGGCTACTTCTGGATCTCCCTTCCTAGGAAGGCTGGACCCTCCTAGAGTAGCCAGAGCTGGAAGCAAGGTCCTCAGAAACCTCGGCTGTGATAAGACGTGGTCTAAGTCTCTGCACACAGCTACTTGGGCACCCTGCGGGAGCTTATCCCTAAGCTCTCGAGATTTCCAGATTCTCTCTGTGAGACAAACTGAGATCCAGAAGCCTGCTCCTTTTTAAGAGTTGAAGTCTAAGCTGGGTGTGATGGCACACACCTGTAATCCCAGCCACTCAGGAGGCTGACACAGGAGGATCACGAATTCAAAGCCAGCCTTAGCAACTTAGTGAGGCCCTAAGCAACTTAGTGAGACTGTCTCAATACAAAATATAAAAAGGACTGGGGATGTGGCTCAGTGGTTAAGTGCCACTGGGTTCAATCCCCGGTAAAAAAAGAAAAAGACAAAAGGAGCCCAAGTCCGGAGCAGGGTGCAATGGCACACCTGGGAGGATCTCTGCCAAAGTTCTCGAGTGTCACCACTGTGTCTGCTTGCTGAGACCTCGAGGCTCCATTAGTAAGTGTAGGAGTTGAGTGACCCCACAGTACTGTTCAGCCCTGTGGGCTCCCCCATTTTCTGCTATGTACTGAACACCCCAAACCAGTGACCACTCTTTCCTGCTTCTATTTCCACAGAAAGGGCTCTGGGCTACGGCTCGGGGACAGGTCCCACCATCTCTGCCTCAGGTTCTGGGCCTGCCCTAGTCCGAGCTTGGAGGGCTCTGTCCCTCCAGCTGCAGGCCTCAGGGACTCAGGGGCAGTCTGGGTAACCTGGAGCCCTGCATGGCTGGAGGCTTGGCCAGGAAGGACCTTACCCCCAGCGGCATGCCCCCCTAGAAACTTTGCACCTATTCGTTCCAGTCAGGAGCCAGGCAAGACCAACCCATGTCATCCCAGAGCCTCAGACTCACCCTGCCCAGAATCCCCCTACCCTCAGCTTGGTACCTGAAGAAGAGCAAGAACCTGGTGGGGCTGGGTAAGCAGGGAAGAGCCCAAAGAGGAAGGCAAGCAGGTGCACCAGGCTCTGAGCTCCAGGGGTATGGATCATACCGGGACTTCTTGTTAATAACCCCCAGCTCCCAGTATAGGCCTGACACACCCAGGATGCTGTGGATCTGCAGTTAGAGCACTGGGCTGGCATGCGTGAGGATCTGGGTTCAAATCCTGGCACCACAAACACAACTAAGTATCAGAAAAACAAAACTCATATGAAAAAAATAAATAAAATTGACTCTTTTTCCCTAAAACAAAAATTTAAAAAAAAAAAGTTCAAGTCCAGAGCAGAGTGCAGTGGCCTAGACTACTAGAGCAGGTCCCAGCTACTTGGGAGTCTGGGGTGGGGATCCCCTGAGCCCAGGAGCCCAGGAGTCTTAGTCCAGCCTGGACAACAGCAAGGCCTCATTTCAAAAACAACAGTCAGAGACTGGAGCTGGGACCTGTGGCCATCCCTATTCCTGTCTGTCCCTGCGTCCCTATGGGCTCACTTAGATGACCTTGGAGCTTAGCAGAGCCTGAGCAGCCCCCACCCCATCCTTTCACACCTCTCCCAAAAGTGGAGACCTGAGGGGAGTCAGGACCCACAGCCCTGCCTGTGCCTCCTCTCCCTCTTGAGCCCAGCCCTTTCAGGCTTAATTAACACTGAGAGACACTTCATAGCCCTGGGTGATGGGAGCTATCAAATTGCAAAGTCTGATTAAAAATAATAATGAGAATAACTATCACCCATTAGCCTCTGCCTAAGCCCTTAACAAAGATTAATTAATTAATCAGCCTGGGGAGGCCACCGGTATTGGCACCCTTGTGGAAGAGGGAAGAGGGGGACAGCGTTGGTGCTGGGAGGAAGGTTTTGCTTGACCTACTGTGCACCTTGACAGTTGCTGGATCACCAAGCCAGAGTTAGGGGCCTGGCCATCAGAATCCCACTTTTGGGGCAGCCACTAGCTGTGTGGCTTAGGGAGATGGCTCCTCCCTCTCTGGCCTGAGTTTCCTCACTGTAAAGTCAGACATTGGGATGGTTGTTTTCCAGTGCCCCTTCCAGTGCTGATGTTGGAGAGGAACCAGCCTGGCAGAGGGCTGCATCTACCACTTGTCACCTCTCTGGGGAGAGCAGGTCCCACAGCAAAGTGTCAGAGAAACAAAGGTTCTGTCCTTCATGCCCTCATTTCTGTACTTTTAAAAAACAAAAACGAGGTAAATCCATGATGTAAAATCTATCATCATAACCATTTAAGTATATGGTCCACTGCTGTCAGAACACCCCATTATTGTGCATCTGTCACCCCATCCATTTCTGTGACTGTTTCATCTTGCAAAACTGAAACCCTGTCCCCAGAAAACACCAACTCCCTGTTCCCCTTACTGCCGTGCCCTTTGACCGCCACCATGCAGTGCTGTTCTGTGACTCTGAATTTGACTCGTGAAAGTACCTCGTGTGAATGGAATCACACAGATTGGCTCTGCGTGACCCCTTATTTCACCTGGCATAGCGTCCTCGGGGCTCATCCGGGGTGCTCTGACCCAGGCGTTTTCCCACCTTCTGGGGCTCAGCCTGGGGCAGGTGGAGGAGCAGCCGGGTTCCTGGAGGTTCCAGGAGCAAGTTGCACAGCCCCCGGACCTGTCAGTTTTACTTTTTGGTAAATATTATAAAACATTTCACAATTAAAAACACACACACAGGAGTGTGTTACGGGGCGGAATGGCAAAATGCACGTAAATGTTTGACTCAAATTGGGACTTGGAAGAAATTCTGTGCTGTGGCACATTTTCTTCCACCCGTGGACAGGAGGGGATTTCGTGGGAAGCTGAAAGAAGTGCAAGCCGGCAAACCCCCAGCCTTGCCTGGTGTCTGCTTTGCTTTGACCTGAGCTTTGCAGGGTGGCCTAGGAGGGAAGGGGCTGCCACAGGGACGGAGGTCTTGCAGAGTGGCTGGGGTGCACTGCACACTTTCTTTAGAAACCCGAGGAGCAAGATTACAGTAACCCTAGTGTGTGCTCATAGCTGTTGATCAAAGAGGTAACTCCTCAAGCCAAGGGACCTGTAGCTGGGGACTGCCTGTCAGGGACATCATGATGGAAGCAGGAAGCAGGAAGGAGGAAGAGTGGCCACAGCCACTTTGAGCCTTTGGTTCCCTGTGCTCCCCCCAGGACTACCCCAGCTAGGAGGAACTGCTGGAGACAGCAGCTTTGGGAGACAGGGAAGTGGGTAGGGAGCTGAGGGTCATATCCTCTGCTGACCTCTGGGGGAGCCCCCAGGAAGCGCCAGAACCCGCCCCCAGGGCCCTCTCTGCAGCTTGAAATGCTTCCCAATAATTTGGCCTGAGAGATGAGCGCCGGAAAGTTGCCCTTTTAATTTAATTTATTTCAATTATATTTTAATTTAAGCTATTCCACATTTGGTCTCCAGCTATCTTTTCTCGTTCTGGAGGTTGTTAAATTATCAAAGCTTGTGAGGAAAGGGAAGATAGAAAATGGTCCGAGAGCCTAACCCTCAGGAGCCCTGTCATGTTCGCTGTGCATCCTGTGGCACTCTCAAGGTCAGACGGAGGGGTGGAGGGGGCTGTCACCTCTGGTGGATCAGAGTCCCCTTCACCCTACCCCAGAGTGAATTCAGTGACAACACCAGCAGCTCACTGAGCATCTGCTTGTGCCCTGGCTCCTAACTCCATCCCCCTACACACGCACTGGGTGTCCAGCATCGCTCCTGTCTCAGAAGAGCACCCTGAGGCTCCGAGGACAAGTGGTTTGGCCAAGGATCCACAGCCTCCAACTAGAAATGGTGAAGTCCTGCCTCCTGCAGAGTGGAGGCCAGTCTGGCCCTGGGCACAACACAGATTCCCAAGGGCCATGGGACCTGGGCCTGAGGATCTCTTCCCAGCCACTCAGGCTGCTGGAACTGAGCCTCTCAGATGGTCTGCCTGGTTCCAAACAGCAGTTCTGGAAGTGGCATAAGGGGGCCATACAGGGAGTACCCTGAACCTGCACCATGACCAGCTGGCTATGTGTGTCTGGGCATGGGAATCGCCCTCTCTGAATCTCAGTTCCAAAATTGCAAAATGGAGTAATAATCTTATCTGAAAGGATTGCACAGGTATACAGACCTCTAGAAATTAAGAAAGTACAGGCTGTTGCTGTGGCACATGCCTATAATCCCAGCAGCTCAGGAGGTTGAGGCAGGAGGATTGCAAGTTCAAAGCCAGCCTCAGCAACTTGACGAGGCCCTGAGCAACTTAGCAAGACACTGTCTCAAAATAAATTATTAAAAAGCTGGGATGTGGTTCAATGGCTGAATGCCCCTAGGTTTGGTTCAATCCCTGGTACAAAAAAAAAAAAAAAAAAAAAAAAAAAGACAGGACTTAAAATGTGGGAACACTGGAAAGATAGATCCTTTTGGATTAAAAGCAACTTCTTTGAAAGGGCAGAAACTTGGATTTGTCTTTGAGGGATACTTTCCCCTTTTTTGTGAAGTGAAGCCTTTGGGAAGCCATTTGGTTGTTCGGGGTGAGAAAAGACCTCTTCCCAGGTGAAGATCCGGGGTAGGGTGGCACCTGCTGATCTGAAAACCCAACCCAAAGGTGGAAACCTGTCCTGTGCTGGAGCCTGGGTGCTCCCTGTGCTCATCTTTGGAAGAATCTGCCCTTGCAAAGGTAGAGAGCTTTTAAGAATCTAAACCCCAGGAGATATCTTTGGGGTTTTCCACAACCTCAGGACCTTTGCCCTGACTACTGCCTCTGCCCGGAGCACCCTTCTACATATATCCATATCACAGGTTTGCTCCTGCACATCAAGGGTTTTTCCTTGTGGAATCTGAATAGGAAAAGAGGACGCTAAACTGTCTGTATTAGTCCATGATATGATCCTACACCTAGAAGACCCCAAAAAACTCTATCAGAGGACTTCAAGATCTTGTAAATGAATTTAACAAAGGGAAAGATTACAGGGTCAGCACCCATAAATCAAGCATTCTTATACTCCAACAGCAAGCAGCTGCAGAAGAAATTAGGAAATCAGTCTCATTCACAATAACTTCAAAAAGAATAAAATACTTGGGCATTAGTCCAACAAACGAAATAAAAGACCTCTACAAAGAAAACTATTGAACATTGAAAAAAGACACTGAAGAAGATCTGAAAACATGGAAAAACATTCCGTGTTCTTGTTTAGAAAGAATCAATATAAATAAAATGGCCATTCTGATGAAAGTTCTGTACAGATTCAATGCAATCCCCATCAAGATACCAATGACATTCTTCATGGATATAAAAGAATCAATTCTCACATTCATTTGGAACAAGAAACCCCAGAATAGCCAAAGCATTACTAACCAAAACCAAAACAAACAAACAAACAAAAACACCGGAAGCAGGAGATGTCACAATTCCAGATCGGAAATTATACTATAGGGCTGTAGTAACAAAAACAGCATGGTATTGGTACCAAAACAGACATGAAGACCAATAGAATAGAAGACGCTGACACAGACCCACAAGTCTTTAACCATCTGATATTTGACAAAGGAGGCAAAAATATAGTGTGGAGGAAAGAAAACCTGTTCAACAAATGGTGCTGGACAACCTGGACAGCCACATGCAGACAATTGAAATTAGATCCTTGTCTCTCACCCTGCACAAAAATCAAAATGAATTGGATCAAAGAATTGGGAATTAAACCAACAGCCATACAATTATTAGAAGAAAAAATAGGATCAACACTCCACCACATGGGTGTAGGCACCTCCTTCCTTAACAAGACTCCCATAGCGCAAGAATTAAAGTCAAGAATCAATGAGTGGGATGTCATTAAACTGAAAAGCTTCTGCACAGCTAAAGAATTAGTTAAGAGTGTCAAGAGAGAACTCACAGAATGGGAGAAAATCATGGCCTGCTACCTCTCTGACAGGGGACTGATATCCAGAATATACAAAACTTAACACCAAAGCACAAACAATCCAACCAATAAATGGAACTAAAAACAGAAACGTCTCAACAGAGGAAGTTCAAAAAGCCAATAAACATATGAGAAAATGTTCTACATCACTAGCAATCAGAGAAATGCAAATCAAAACTTCACTGAGATTCCATCTCACACCAGTCAGAGCAGCAAAAATGAAGAATACGAACAATAACAGATGCTGGAGGGGCTGTGGGAAGAAAGGAACACTAACACACTGTTGGTGGGACTGCAAACTGGTACAGCCACTCTGGAAAGCAGTGTGGAGACTCCTCAAAAAACTAGGGCTGGAACCACCTTATGACCCAGCTATCCCACTCGCGGGTATTTTCACAGAAGAGTTAGAATCACAGAGACACAGCTACATCAACATTTACAATACCTGCAATACCTAAACTATGGAATCAACCCAGATGCCCCTCACTGGATGAATGGATCCAAAACCGTAAGACACATGTAGGTGCGTACGTACACACACACACTCACAATAGAGTTCCACTCAGCTATTAGAAAGAATTCAGCTTTTGCAGCTAAATGAATGGAAATGGGAAAAAATCATGTTTAAGTGAAACATCCCAAGCACAGAGACTTATGGGCCAAATGTTTTCTCTCATATGTGCAAGCTAGACCAAGACCTAGGGATAGGATGAAAGTTAGCTAAGTTTAATTAAGAAACCCACCAAAGTTGAATTTTCACTTAAGCTGGGAGAACTGTAACTATGAAGGTACGGGCAGAAGGGAGGGAGGCAGGGAAAAGAAGTCAAACTGTACTCAGGCAGATATAAAAACCCAGAAATTTCAATAATTAATATACATGCATATGCTCATTTCTGTCTAGAATGGGAGAATTCCAGAGGAGACATGAGGTCGGGGAATGGGTGAAGCGCGCAGATCCTGGACAAGGACGGGGCTTAACTCACGTTGTCAATACCCATGTAGGCGTGAATATGTGCCAATGATTCCCTCCAATATGTAAAACTATGTTGAACCAATTTAAAAAAAGCTGAGTGAAAGGAAGCTAGTAAAGGAAGGAGAAGGGAAGAGGGAACGGAGGACAGGAGGGGAAAGGGGGATGGAAAAGGGGGGGATTTTGAACCTAAATCAATTTCCATGCAAGTATGAGTTTACTGGGATACACCCAGCTACCATGTTTAACCATAAAGCTCTGTAAAGAAGAAAAGATACACGTAAGAAGAAAAACAGGATGCAGGATGAGGGTTTCATGGCATATCTTAAATAATGACATGGGGACTAGGCATGGGGGAAAATCAGATGGTAAAGATCCAGCTTGAATAAATGCTCACAAAAACTCAAAAAAAATTTTTTTTGCCTTACATCACCTTCCTAGTGAGGCCCTCCCTGACCACCCTATTCAAAACCACATCTCAAACCCCCAATTTCCAGGTGCCACCCTTTCCCAGATTTAGTAACCCCTGTCATGGTACTTGACGCTGTCTAACACAGGTTGAATATTCCTTATCCAAAATGCTTGAGTTTCAAATTTCAGGCTTTTCCATGATTTGGAATATTTGTTATATACATAATGAGATATCATGGGTATGGAACCCTACTGTGAACACAAAATTCATTTCTGCCTCATGTACACCTTATGCACATAGCCTAAAGGTAATTTAATAAAATTTTTATTTGTAATAACTGGTTCGTAAAGTTTATGCACGTTGAATCATCAGAATAGTGGCATCATACCGAGCACAGTTTGGGATTCTGGAGCATTTCAGATTTTAATTTTTGGTTTAAGAATACTCAACCTGTATAATACATTATGTATTTATGTGGCATCTTGTATGTTTCCCTGTCTTAGTCAATTCAGGTAAAATGCCATAAACCGACTGGCTCATAAACAACAGATATTTCTTTCTCACAGTTCAGGAGGCTGGAGGTCTGAGGTCGGGGTCCCTGCACCGTCAGGTTCCAGGAAGGCTGGCTTCTGGACTGCAGGCTGCTGGCTGCCCCACACGGTGAAATGGGCGTGAGTTAGCGCTGAGCCCTTAGAAGGGCACTAGTCCCATTCATCAGGTCTCCATCCTCACGACCTAATTACCCCCAAATGCATCCTCCAAACACCATCACGTTGGGGATTAGATTTCAATGTGTGAGTTTTCTGGGGATGCAAACATGTCGTGTATAGCTTTCCCTCATGAGAATGTACGGGCCACGAGGGCAGGGATTTTGGGTTATTTTGTTTGCTGCTAAATCAATAGTGCCTAGAATAATGCTCAGCACACAATAGATCATAAATGTTGGAAGAATGGATTAAACGGAAGCATTTGCTCGTAGGAAACGATGAACAGAAATTAGAATATGGTTGAGGGAGGGCAGCAGGCCCAAGTCTCACCCCACCAAAAGAAAGAACTCAGTAAGAAAGGGATGGATGGTCATTGGCCCAAAACAGGGACTTAACTGCATAAGTCAGGCTCTGGAAGGACAGTGCCAGAATACTGGGATGGTCTTGCCAGGAGAGGAGGCCAGCCACACCCCGCGGAGGTTTCCTGTTGAAGGCAAGGTTAGCCCCATAGTATAGGAGGTAGGCCCAGATTCGGGAAAGGAGAAGACTGCCAAGCCAGGGTTGGCTGTGCATGGAACATTGCCAGGGTTGCAGTGAACTGTCCTCTGCCCTGTGGGGCCAGCTGTGCTAACCACGAAGCCAGGCCACTCACAGCAAGCGAGGGTCTGTATGTTCCGAGCTTGGCCATTTCTAGTGGCAGCTGGAAACTGTCTCAGGTTCAGAGGGGAGGAGTGGTCCCTGTCTGGGCTGGAGTGAGGGCATCAGTCACCGTCGTCAGCAGAGGTGGGAAGGAGAGGCAACAATATATCAGAAGATGAAATCCAAAACACCTGAGGGAACTTTTCAGAGTGTATGTGTGTAAATCATGCTGACTGCTTTTAAGAAACTACTTTACATTTCTGTTTTTTTAAGAGAGAGAGAGAGAGAAATAGGAGATAGAGAGAGAAAGAGAAAATCAACTTCATTTATTTTTTCATCTGGGTCTTGTTTTTCTGACATCTAGGTGCTAGGGTTGGAATCCGGTCCTTGCACACGTCAGGCAGGTGCTGTAATTGCTGGGCCATGGCTCCAGCCCCTCTGCTTTACATTTCTACTGACATGTCTTATTATCTGGGTGAAAGTCAGTGTTGGACTAATCACAAAATTATTGGGGAAATAACTGTATAAGAGACTAATTCAAACAATAAGGCGGGGGAGAGGAACTACTTACAGAAGCAGATAGCTGGGTAAACGCGGTGAACATGAAGCTTATAGAATATGCACATTGAACAGGGATTTTAAAACAGAATGGAACAAATAAAAATATTACTGATAGATAGCGAGGATCAGCTATCTATCTATGGATATTTGACAGTCAGGTGTCAAATATCCATGGTACACTAAATATACACTCTGAATAGACTCAGCATTCATGACATCTTAAATCAGCCACCCCCTGGTGACATGCATTCTATGCCCAAGAAAATTAGTCAATTCTTTACTTAAAACATCTCAGACACAACTTCTATTAATTCTTACTGTGGAAAGAAAATGCCTTTTGTAATTAAATAAAGCATTAAGTGGGTTTTGAATCTTAAGAAAACAAATAGTTTTTCATCAGGATGCTTAGAGAGCCGGAGCTGCCCCGCACCCCTCTGATGCAGCCTTCTGTCTGCTGAGCCCCCGTGTTCACCCTGACTCTGTTCCTTGTCACCCCACAGGGATGAGGCTAATGCAACCATAATAGGTCGCGTGAACAGGATGCCCCAGGATTAGTGGTGTGTGCCCCCCTGGCCTGTGTATTAACTTATCCATCTCTTTCCTCTCGCTTCTCTCTGTGTGTTTTTAATGAGTTTAATAGGCCAGATAATGTGAGAATTTCCATGTGGTCTGAGAGCCTTCCTGTCCTGAGTGTGACCTCTGGGACTGCTGGAGCACAGAGGCCACAGCACCAAGGTAATTGCTCACATGTCAATGTGATGGGGCAAATCCTTGGGGGACACAGATATGCCTGGGGAGGGCCTTCTGGGGCCCCATGTCATGATAATTTGGATGTGAATGCTTTCCTCCTCTTGGGGGAACAGTCTGCTGTGGTGGACTGCACTTGCCAGGAAAGGCCATGCTATCTCCCACCCCATATGCCCTCCTTACAGTGTGACCTTGAATGGCATTGGGGAGCCAATGTCTCCTCCCTGGAACCTGGGCAGACCTTTGTGGCTTGCCAGGCTGGAAGGTGGCCCTGGGCATGAACAGTGGAATGTGACTTCCGAGGTCACATGGCTTCTCCCTCACTGGTCCACAAGGGTTCTCCCTCTAGAAGGCTTCAGGCACCCATATGCAGTTGGACACCACGCCCAGAGGCCACCACATTGTGCAGAAGTCACAGCCAACAATAAAGCACAGATGTAGGGGTAGATGAGACTCAGCTGGTCCCAGCCCCTGAGTTTATCAGGACACAGTGAGGCCAGGACACACAGGCTATAAGTGGCAGGAGTCGGGGGTCTGCCCTGTCCCTCCTGCCACAGCCCAGGCTTCCTCTGCCAGCCCTTGCACTGAAGGAGCCCACAGGGAGGAGGTAGGAGGCTGTGCTAGGTTGGAGACTGCAGTACCTGGCCTCTCCTGCTTGAGCCTCCCACCCTGGAAAGAACATTGCTGCCCAGGTGGCTGGAGTGCCCCTCAGAGCCAGCTCATGAGGTTGAGTCTGCAGGTCCTGACGAGAGGCATGGGGGGCAGGTGGATGATTGACAGCTGCACTCCACATCGCAGGCTCTGGACAGCCAGCCCCTGCCGCCCCTGGTGCCTCTCATCATGAGGAGGTGGCACTTATTGACTCCCTGTCATGTGCCTCTCCTCCAGTCTGGTGGCACCTGGGTGAGAGCCAAGGACTGGCTATGTGAGCCAAAGATAGCTGAGGCCTCTGGGAGCAGCAGGGCCTGCGTGGAGCCCCTTGGTTGCTCCCTACCCATCTGTTGCTCTAGGTCCTTCTCCTTCTGTCCCTTCAAAAGCGTTTTAAAGGAGCCTTTTCTCTCCCGTTGGCTTCCGGCCCCACCTTCCCTGGCCTCTCGTTTGCTCTGGGTTCCGTGTGCGTTTATTGGCTTCAGTCCGTTCAGTTTACCTGGGGGTCTCTTTCTGTGGCTGTTCTGATTCTCTCTATTTGGTCCCTATCATCACCCAAGTCACTCTGGGGAGCCTACTGAGCACCATATGGAGAAAACTATTTCATAGTGACCCTTGAGCCTCACCCCATATCTGTCCTCCTGGTTACTAGGTTACTATTTACCAAAGAGGCCTCCAAGGAGCAGAGGCAGCTTACAAAGCAGCTAGAAGCACAGATTTGGAGCCAGACTGCGAGGTCCAACTAGGGCCTCACCACTCAGCAGCTGTGTGACCTTGGGCAGGGCACTCAACCTGTCTGTGCTTCAGTCTCGCTGTCTACAAACTGGAACACACTTCATAGGACAGATGAGTGGGTGCACATGGCACACTCAAGAGGGGGTTGCGGCTCAGTGAATGCTGTGTTTGCTATTTTTGCTATGCTGGTCTTTGTGCTGCCAGGGAGTGGGGAGCACAGGCTAGCCGGGGGCGTCTACTTCTCCCTGGAGGCTGTGTGTCTGGAATTCTTCATAACTCCCCACTGCACTTTCCATCTGAGTCTTCCTCTTTCACTGTCTGCTGCTGAGGAAGGAAGATCACTGGCTCCCATTTTGCAGATGGAGAAATGATGTGCAGCAAGGGCCAGTGGCCTGCTGTAGGCCAGTCAGTTAGGTGAGTCCAGGTCTCCATGCTCCCCCCTTCCACGCCCCATTTCCTGCCATCCCTCCCTCTGATCCTGCAGCCACAGCAGGGCAGAAGGCCAGGGAGCCATGAGCCCACCCACTTACTCTAGCACTGGAGGCTCCACATATCAACAGGGGTCCATTCCTCCCTCCTTCCCCGGGAGCCCTGGGAAATGTCAGCCAGGGTCTGAGGACCATCTGCAGCCCCTGATGGTAATGAGACAACTGAAGCTTTCCACACGTGGCAGGTCATTTGCAGAGGCAAAGCAGCAAGCTCAGAGGCCCAGCCTGCCTCGATCACCCTTGTCTTCCTTTATCCAGGACCTTTCCATCTTTCCGTGCTCTCTCGATGTTCCCTGGAAGATTCGAGAGTCCTGTCAGTATGCAATGCTGTGACTTACTCAACTATTTCCTATGTCCCTCTGGCCACTGCAGCTGGAATGGAAGCTTCCAGAAGTCAGGGCGTAGGCCACCCTATATCTGAATACCCACAGTCCCTGCTTCCTGGGGATGTGGTTAGAATGGCTGCTATTGATTTCAGCAACTTGGAGAGGACTGTGGATACTTTGAGACTCCTGTCCATCTCTGGAAGCTGGTGATCCTGGAAATGGGCCTACAGGACTCATGGGAGCTGGGAACACAAGATTGTCACCATCCCCATATCCTGATACCCCCATGCCTTGCTTTTGTCAAGCTCTCCTCTCTGAGATGTGAGTTTCTCTATGTGCTCTGCAGGAAACAGCTGGAGCCAGTCCCCCAGAAGACAGGACACTGGCAGCCACCAACCCCTCCTGTAATGTCAGAGCTAGAGAAGAATGTGAGAGAGGACAGGGATGGATGCCCCCTCGCTGTGAGTGTCAGTGTCCACAGACAGCACACTGCACAGAACTGGACAGGGGCAGCAGGCTGGACGAGGGGTATGCAGCAGATGAGAGACAATCCTTCCTAGTCATTCTGGATCACCAAGAGCAACATAGCGTGGAGCCCTCCCCCCGCCCCCGCGCCAGGCACCAGGCTGGGCGTTCTCACAAGAACCCCATGAGACATATCCTTGTATCGTCAGCCCTATTTTATAGATGGGGAAAATGAGTCACTAAGAGGTTGAGTAACTTGCCCAGAGACACGCGTCGCAGCAAGTGACAGGGCCAGGACCTGGTGTCTCATCACTGCATTACCCCACCTTACCCCACACCTAACACCAGATCACCACACTGGTGGAAGAGCTTTCCAGCAATGCTACACACTCAGCCCCATTGTGCTCCAGGCTCCTGAGCCCAGCTGTCTCCGCCAGCTCTCAGCACAATCGCACGGAACCAACCACCTTCAAAAGTCTCAATAGCTTGCACAAAATGCATTGATATCATAGGTCTGCAGGTCAACTGCAGTTAAGCTGCAGCTATTACACACCTATTATGTGCCAGGCTCTGATCTCAGTCAGACCTTTGGGATTAGCTACGCAGCAGGGAAGATACACAAGAAACCCATCATAGTAGGAAATACAGGGTCTGTGACAGGAGCTGTCCAAAGTGTTGGGGGACACACAGAGAGGGAGTTAACATTTTTTTCCTGGGATGAATTGGGGACAAAGGGTAATATGTGAGCTGGGCTTTGAAAAATTAGTCAGATGTGAAGAGACAACGAAGTTGGAATGGGGTGTTCTAGAAAGTGGCCTTTAACAAAGTTGCAAGGGTGTGAAGAAACCAGGGCTGTTTAGGATGCATGGGCAAGCATGGCTGGCCACGGAGGAGAAAGGGCCACTCCAGGTGCTCTGAGAAGCCCCTGACATTTTTCAAGCTGCAGAGTGGACAGACCCACTCTGAAAGGGGAGGGGGACAAGGGATCAAAGGCAGGGAGATGGTGAGAAATGACTGATTCTCCAGGGGCCAGCTGGACCCAGGTGGCGTGGGCTGGGTGTGCATGATCCCAGGGTGGGAGGGGGCAGAAGCCAACCGCCCCTACCCACCAGAGAGTTCATGCAGTGTGTCACCAAAAAGCAGTATAAGGAATATTTCTGGGGGACTGAAAGTTGGTGTGGTTCTATTTAAAAGGAGGCTTTATTGAAATGTTTTTCATCAATAGCAGCATAATTGAGATAAATCCATGTCCCAGTCCCTAACCCCCGGTGGAAGTTCTACAGAGCTGCAGAACTCATTATTCGTCAGCTTTTCATTGCTGTAAGAAAATACCTGAGACAGGGTTTTCTTCATAAAGAAAAGTTTATTTGGGCTCATGGTTCTGGAGGTGGCAGGTCCAAACATCAGTGCACAGGTTCTGGAGAGGGCCCTTGGGCTGCATCGTATCATGATGGGAGCCCGTGTGTATCTTTGTTTTGTAAAGCCAACAGGATTCAATGACAGGGCCCTACCCTAAGGACCTAATGTAATCTCTTCCCAAAGGCCTCATTTCTAAACAGATTGTTTCCACTCTAATACCATTAACGTAAGACTGTGGGGATTAAACTAGTGCATGTGGAGATAAACCACATTTAGACCACAGCACTTTGCTTACCTGTTCATTGCTAAAATGTTCATTCTCTGCTTTTGTTTTTTCTTTTCTTAAACTGCTCATTCTTTTAGAGGCACATGGATGGCATGCTGAATGCTCCCAGGGGCTCTTGAAAGAGCCTGCAGCCCAGGGCTCATGCTGGGGTCATTCTCTGTGGGTCATGGACTGAGCTCAAAGAAAGCCAGCCAAGGTGAGGTCTGTGTGTGTCCTCATCAAGTGCAGACAGATGGCTGTGGTGCCCACCTCCAGCACAGGTGCTTGGTGTCTTTCATCGCTGATGCTTAGTGCTCAGTGCTGGAAGGAAGAAGCCCAGGGCTGCATGACCAAGCTAGGCCCGCGAGGAGTTGGAGGGACCTTAGGATCTTTCCCTTCTCTCATCCTGCAGCCCTGATCTTCCCACTCTGGCCACCCCAGCCAGGCCTGAGGCAAGGTGGCAGAGCAGACAGACACCTGCCTGGACACAAAGCCTACCCAGAGAACAAGGAGGCACATGGTCAGCTTGTCGGGGAGAGGAGGGCACTGCAGCGGGCGAGCTGCTTCTTTTTAACCCACTTATTGGCTGGGGCTTTGCTCCTTGCTGATGCTGTTATTTCTCCCCACCAGGGCTGGGAATTAGTTTCTTTGCCAGGCAGCCACCTCAGCAGCTGCCTGCTGCAGTGGCAGGCCCTGGGCAGCTTGCTATGTGTCTGTTATTTTTGATGCCCATCTTCTAGGGCACAAAATCACCTGGGGAGGGGCAGGGGTATCTTGGCACTGCAGTATGAGGCTTGGCAAGATGCAGCCCAGGGGCCAGGAGCAGGGTGATTCCAGCCAGGGGTCCTGGGCTTTCAGGTGTTCTTACCCTCCTCTGTGCTTCATGGCCCTGGCCCTGGGGGACACTGTGAAAGGCTGGCACCATGAGGCAGGAGGACAAGGCACCTAGCTTCCAGTCCTGAGTCTGCCCTGGCTGGTGTGCCCTGAGGTGACTTGGTGCCTCAGTTTCCCTTTTCTGCAAATGAGCAGGGACATGCTCCCTTTAGGGGAAAGCTCAGGTAGGGGAGAATTCCTTGCCTCTCCCGGTTTCTGGGAGCTACTGTGCTCCCTGGCCAGGGCAGCGTAACTGCAGTTCCTGCCTCTGCCTGCTTCCTTTGCAAGACCTCTGTCTCCAGCCTCCATCTCCCTTTCCTTTCTCTTATCAGAACACCAGTTATTGGATTTAGGGCCCACCCTGAATCCAGGATGATCTCATCCATAGGTCCTTCCTAACTTAAGTACGGCTGCTCTCTGAATGTTTATGGCCCTCTGAAATTCACGTGTTGAAACCTAATCCCAAACTCGCTCATGTTAGAAGGTGGGGCCTTTGAGAGTTGATTAGGTCGTGAAGGTAGAGCGCTTACAATAGACCCCAGAGAGTTTGTCTTTCCACCATGTAATAACACAGCCTGAAGGTGTCCCCATGAAGCACAGTGGCCCTCCCCAGACACTAGACCTAGCACACTTTGATCTTGGACTTCAGCCTCCAGAACTGAGCAATGAATTTCAACTGCTTTTAAGATATCCAGGTTATGGTATTTTTTGTTATAGCAGCCTGGCTGGACTAAGACCAGTACTAACTTAACTACATTTGCAATGACCCTATTTCTGAACAAGGTCACATTCACAGGTACCCCCCGGGGGGTTCATGACCTGGACATTTTTTGGGGGGGCATTATTCAATGCTCTATAGTCAGATCCTTGCAGAGATGCTTCTTAGTTCTCTTCCCTACCTGCAGTGTGACCATTAGAAGGTGATGAGGTCAGAGGGCATAGGGTCAGTGGGCAAGGGCTGCTGGAAGAAGCCAATTGCCAGAGAGCAGCTTCTGTTCTGAGATGCTCACTTCCTGGCCCTGGTGCAAATGAGAAGTTTGGCCAAGGTCTGAGTCCTTGAGCAGAGTAAAGGCTTCTCTCTGCCACCCTGCTGCAGGAAAGCCAGGAAATATGAAGAAAGGGATTCAATGGAAGAAATAGAGCCCTACAGAACGTGTGCCATCTGGGCAGAGAGGGCAGGGAATAAACAAAGGTGACAAGCGGGTAGACCCCCAGGCCTGGACCCCACCCAGATGCTGTAGCACAGATGTGCCCACACCTGGAGTGGAGGGTGTGTGCCTTCAGTGCTCCTGCCTCCGATCCGGGCCCTCATCTAACTGGAGTCCTTGGCTGAGGAGCCCAGGCCACTGCCCTAGCACCCCACTTGCCCCCTCTCACACTCCTTTCTCCCGTCCAGATGCAGCAGGCTGGGTCCTGTCCCCCTAGGCTTGCTTTTCTCAGCTTTCCGGGTGACAGCGGATCCTAAAAACAAATTTAAGCCAGCATGGAAGTTAATGAGGGAAACCACTAAGACTGCACAGTGGATGGTTGGGGGTCTATTTTGCATTTCCAGACAGAAGAGGATCCAATTCAAAGGCAGGAATCCCAAGGTCAGGGAACTGGGGTCTTGTTGTCCCACAGTAGGCAGTGGGACACATTCTTGATTTGAGGCCTTTTTCAAGCTCTGAACCTCACCCCACTTGTGTCATGCCTACACACACACACACACACACACACACACACACACACACACACGGCCTGCTGTTGGGCCACCTCCATGCAGCCCAGATAATCCCCTGTCCTGCACTTGAGGGACCCGAGGCCTTTGTGGAATTCATTCAGGAACAAGTCTCAGTGCACCAGCATCTCAGCCTTAGTCACACAAACATCCACAGGATGTGTCCTCCTATTTCAAAGATGAAACGACAGAGTGACATGCCTGCCCAAGGTCACACACGGTAAAGCCTCCGTGATCAGAGCCCAGACCACTATCTCTTGAATCTGCCTCTCTTCTTTTGATTTAGGGGTTGGTTTCCCTGTGTTCTTTTAACCCAATCCCTTCCTCTTCCTCTGTCCTCAAAGTCAACCATTTAAAAGCATTTTGGTTTGTATGACAGCTTGCAAAATGGTAGTGTGTGTGTGTGTGTGTGTGTGTGTGTGTGTGTGTGTATGGTATTTGGTTTGGAATTTTGAATGTCATTCAAGATGGTGTAAGTTTCTTACTCTTTCCACCCAACTCTACTTCCAGCTCTTCCCTGTCCTATGTGAGGAGCGACTTCCTCCTGCTGTGCAGGACTGAGAGTTTGCTTCCATTGATTCTCACCCATCCAGCCTCACAGGACTGAGTTCCCCATCTCCCATCTCAAGGAATAGCACCATGGATGTCCCTGTGCCTGACCCTCAGGAGTGTTCCTAAGGTTCACTTTCGGGCATGTGCCAGGAGCAGAAATGCTGACTTGGCCCCCGTATGCCTCAGGATTACCATTTCACCTGAGAACGGCCACTGTGGCCAACGCCCCATCTACACTACCTTCCGGAATTCTTCCCCACCATGTCATATAGACACCCTGGCTGTGAAACAGAGCATGGTGTCACATCAGAGCATCATAGCTGACACTAGGTGTAGGTTCTGAGCCAAAACCATGAGAAGAGAAAACTTACAAGGTCACCCTATGTAGCTATACAACTCATCACCATGGATGGGCACCAAATGACCAGGCTGCCCAGTAATCCCCAATTGGTTCTTGAGGTCTTTCTTTTATTTTTTTCTTCTGGTAGCAGGAGCTGAATCCAGGGGTGCTTAACCACTGAGCCACATCCCCAGTCCTTTTAATTTTTTATTCTGAGACAGGGTCTCGTGAACTTGCTTAAGATTTCTGCAAGTTGCTAAGGCTGGCTTTGAACTTGTGATCCTCCTGCATCAGCCTCCCAAGCTGCTGAGATTACAGTTGTGCACCACCACATCCAGCCGGTGCTGGGACTCTTCTGTGTGCACAACTGGATCATCTCTCCACCCTGCCCTGCCCTGCCCGCTCTCTCCCTGCCGGCTGACCTGGCCTGGTGGCTCATCTCAGGCTTCTGGTTGGTGGTGGCCATCAGAGGCATCCAGCAGGAGATGGGGCAGGAGAGAGTGAAGCAGGGATTTGCTCCTCCCGTGTCTTCCCCCATCAAACCTTGTCGCATCCCTTAGACCTTCATTGCTTAGCCTTTTCAGAAGTGAGTCAGGCAACCTGCTCAGTGGTCTCTTCACCTAGCTTCTCTCAAAGCCTTCTGTTCTGTTTATGTCCCGGCTCTCGCCCCTTCAGGCATGAGGGCGGGAACTGCTCCTCTTTCTTGCCGGCTCTGGGCTACTGCTCCACCTCTTGATTTCCCTACATTCTGCCCACTCACCTTTGTGCTTATTCCTTTACTGAATGGAATGTCACCTGTTTCCCATGGGGACCTAGCCGATGATACAGTGTCTGATACTTAAAGGAATACACAAAATGATGGGCTAGACTGGATATTTGAGCTCAGTACCAGCACTAACCTTCACATCGAGGACAGCTGCCATATCCTCTTATATGTCTGTCTCAGTGCCCCAATCAGAAACACTACCTGGGCTGGAACTTGCCCTCTCGGACACTTATCTTCATAACTTCCACTCTCATGTGACCCCTCCACAAATGACGGAAGGTCAGTGCCACCCATTACCCCATTCCACTCCACCCATGCCTCCCTGGATTTCCTCTGCCATAGCTTTGAGCCCCAAGCCAGCATCATGACTGTCACAAGATTGTGAGCTCTTGAAACCAGGCACAGGATCCCATGTTCCTTGCACAGTGCCACAGCAGACTCAGTGTTTGTGGAGTGCTTGCTGGCCCTGTGGTATTTTCTCCAAGCCCACCAGGATCCTCCTTTGTGCCAGTGGAAATAGCATCTGCCTCTCCCTGCCCTGTGTGGGCCCATAGCCTGTCCCACTTTCAGAAGGAGCCAATGACAGCATCTGGAAGATGAGGTTTGGAGATCCTGGGGGGCCAGAGAGCTGACACTTTAATTGCATAATTATTTCTGCAGTAACGATGGTGCTGGGCAAGATGAGGCCTCTGCCTGCAGGATGGACGGTGTGAGGACGGGTGAGTTATATTTTCCCAGATAAAAGGACCGATTGCCTATAAACTCTGATTTTGCCTGATGTAAAAGCCACTTTATTGCACATCCAGAAATTACTACCCGTATAAAAGCACATTATTGTGATGTAAAAATAGATTTTTATATAATTTTTCCATGCCACCACCTTGTAATTCCTCATTTCCAAGCATCCTGAGATCGCGCTGAGGTTTATTTTTCTCTTTTAATTGTTTGCTATGGCATGCCAATTTATGGTGAGACATTCTCCCTGAGATCAAAGTGGGGCCAGGCATAAATATCAGCCATCACTGCATGGCAGGCAGGGTTCAAGGGCACCCAAAATGCCATCAAATAGAATCAGGTTCCACCTGGTGTCACAGTTTGGGGTGGGGAGGGCTCTAGTTTCATACCCACCTGAAGTCTTCCAGGAGGCAGGAAGAAGGGAGGGCTATTCTTTCACACCTAGAATCTGACCCTGGAGGGTACAGGGTAAGTCCTACCTCTCTGGCCCCAGCTGGATACTCTTCTGGTTTGTGGGGTTAACCTCCTCCCTTCCTCTCATGGGAATTCCACCGCCCCATAAATCTTTCTTGTTAGAAATATTCACTCCTTTGCCTGGGTCCTCTCTTCATCCTAGCTCCTCACACAGCTGTTATTTAGGGAGAGCTTTCCTCCACTCCCCTGCAGAAAGCTCTGTCCCCACTTTCCTGCCACAAAGAGCAACACTCTTTATGCCCCTGGCCTTCTAGAGACTGTCCTCACTAGGGACAAAGGAGGATTACTTTCCTGTCCTTATAGCTTTGAGGGTGGGAGCTATGAGCCTAGCAAGGGCAAATACCCAACCCCAGGAACCCTCACCTCCCTCCTGGCTTGGATCTGGGGACTCTTCTCGCCACAGATCCCAAATCCGCGCCAGATCAACCCAGACTGCCAGTCTGCAGTCAAAAGCTACTGGACAGCATCTTGGAGATGGTCCTCTGGTGGGGCCGGTGGGTGGGTGCTTCTGGGATGTATCCCTTGCCCCCCCACAGCACTGGGTAGGTCAGGCAACAAACGAATAAATACATGCAAGAATGTTTAGAATGGAAGGCCTGTAATCCCAGCAACTGGGTTTCGGAGGCTGGGGCAGGAGGATCACGAGTTCAAAGCCAGCTTCAAGAATTTAGCGAGCTGGAGAGCAATCCGAGCAGATCGCATTCCTAGGACTGACTGGGGAGGATGGAGAGGACGGGGTGAGATAGGACAGGCAATAGGAAGATCTGAGAAGGAGTGGTACAGGGACCAGGAGTTATGGGAAGCGGTGGACTGCTCTGGTGCTGGCGTCGCGGGCGCCCGGACCCACCCAGGGAGCGCGGGATTCCAGCGCCTGGCAGTTGCAGTCCAGCCCTCGGAGCGGCCGGGGGCTGGAGCTGCAGAGCGGCGCGGACCTCCAGCACCGAGCGCAGGGAGCAAGCGCCAAAGTCGCACGACCTAGAACGGTCGAGCCAGGCCCCTGGGCTCCAGCCCCGGACACATCCGGCGGGGTGCAGACTCAGCGCCAGTTTCCCAGGCTCTGCTCCTTCTCCCGCCGACTCCCTACCGGAGGTGGGGCACCCGACGTCCGCGAGGGACGAGGGTCCCGGCCGCCCCGGGTCACTATGCCGCGTGGTACCCGGGCCCCAGTGAAGGGTTCTGCGCCGTCCCGGCTTGTTAGCGGGTGCCTGCGGAGTGGAGCGTCCTCTGCGCACTGATGGAGCCGGAGGCGGGGCGGGGGGGGGGTGGCCTGGGCGGCCGCCGCGGCCACGCCCGGGATTCCGACCCCGCCCTGCTGCTGACTGGCCCCACTGCCTTGGCCAAGTCTTTTCTCGTTTCTTCTTTTGTCATTGGGCCTTACAGGAGACGGAGATGATGATTTCCTGTCCCGACGTTCTGCAAATTCACAATGTAGGATACGCAGAGAAACTCCTACACCAGCCACCAGCGATCCTGCACTTGCCACCCGCAGCGGGTGCCTTTGGAAGAACTGTCACTCACGCTCCGCTCCTGGGCTCTTACTACGAGCAGGGCTCAGCTCCATCCGGGTGCCTTTTCTTTGCCCCTAGCGGGCGCTGTCTCCTGGGCATGGGTGTGGCGACCTTGAATCAGGATAGAACCCTGGACCACAGCAAGGCTGCCGTGGGATGCAGGCATGTATGTGATGTGCTTGGCACAGAGCCCAGCGCTGGGGAAGAACTCCAGGGATAGGGCCATGTGGATAACGGGGACCTGCCCTACTCTAAACATTGCCAGGCTCTCCCCCACCACTATCAGTACAGCAGGCAGGTCTGGAATTTTCCAAAAAAGAATTAGGGAAGGATCAACCGGGAGGAACACTGGGCTTGAGGATCGCATGTTTTCCAACAAGTGAAGGCTGGCCACAGGTTCCCAGGCCATCCCATTTAGACACGTCCTGCCTAGGAGGTGAGGGGTGACCCCAGATACTGGGGGAGGTTTGTTTTTTCTGGCTCTTTGGTTCTGGCACGATGCAGTTCTCCCTGCCTGGACTGAACAGCACTTTAGATTTTCATTCATTCATCCTAATCATATGCTGAATACTTGCTATTGATAGACACTGTGCTGGGGACAGAATACATAGATTATGTATTACGGCCTTTTAGAGGGTATTTGTAAAATAGGGCAAAATGTCCCTTCTTCATAGGATTACTGGTAGAGTGTTTAGCCCAATGTGGGGCATTCAGACTATTAGTAGCCTCTGACATCATGGTCATATGGAGAACTCATACTCTGCTGTCCTTGGTGCTTCTGAGGAAGAAAAGCTCCTAAGCAGCCCCTGCCCTTCCCTAGGTCAGGTTAGCCCTGCAGTCATGACAGGGTTTGGCTGCTTCTCTCACATTTCTGGCTGTATGCTGAACGAGTTGTGTTCTCTCCCTGTCTCCAACTCAAGCCTTGTCAATCTCCCAGTTTTCCCTGGGGGGGAGAACCGGGGGGGGGGGGGTCCCTGCCTCCCTCCCTCCTGCTGGTGGTCTCAAACCTGAAAAGGGAGCAAGGAGAGGATGGCTTCTCATAACCTGGGCCTAGGGCTCAAAGCGCGTACTGTAAACTTGTTAGAAATGTGGATCCTTTCCCTTGTCCAACTTAACTGATCAGAATCCACATTTTAACAAAATGTCCAGATATTAATAAGCATGTTAAAGTGTGAGAAGCTGCTCCAGGGCCAGCTGATCCAAAAGACCTGCCACTAGCACAGCATGGTCTTTGCCCACAGCCCAGGGGACTAAGCCACATCCAGTTTCTGGGACTTAATTCTTCTTGGTTCTAGAGAACTCCCCATCTCTGCCCTTAGGGGTCTATCCCTCCCCAAGAAAACCAGTAGTGCTGAAGTTTGCCAGGTTCAAATATCTGCAGATGACATCTGCCAACAGGGCAAAGACCTTGAGTGGCTCAGCTGTGGTCTTTTGTGCCTAGTAAAGTGAAGGCACGCACCTTCTGTTTACTGAATTGCAGTACGTTCTTGGCAAATGGCATACAACTGCAATAATAGGTTAAGAGCTGCCTGGGTTGGGCACCGCCACCTCAAGAGAAGGTTCCAGACCTCAGTTCCAGCAGAAGCCATGCCTACTGCCAGGGTGCTATACTTTGTTAGAATCTAGGCACAAAAGCACAAAGACAAGGACAGCAAATATGTGGGACCTGCATGACTGTCCCCCTTTCCCACACTCTGGGTGGACATCAATAATTGATTGCAGTCGACTTTCTAGCGTGACCTTACAGTCCTTTCTCACAGCACCCCGGGGAGTCACTGTCAATTGATGAGATATGGCACTATGTGTGATCTTTGCTTCTGGTCTCCCCTGGGGACTGACCTTCACACAGGTCAGGGCAGATGACACGAGGTGGCCAGGCTCATGTCCAAGGATGACTGTGGCTCCCTCCCCCACCACACTGCCCAGAGGCGGTGCTGCTGGACCTCGAGGAGCCCATAAACCGCCCTCCCCACTGCTCAGAGCTGGGCGGGTGGAATGCAAGCCCAGCCTTGCTCTGACCACACAACTCCCTCCCACTAGGTGCCAAGGTGATCGTGTCCATAGTTCAAGGAGGGGACCTCTGCAGCTTTCCATGTCATGCCGGGTCTCCTCTCATGCCCTGTATAACTTCTCTCAGGCACTGACCTCTCCATGTTTGTCACCTGTCAAGTGTGAATGCCCCTAACAGTCATACCGTTGAATCCGAGTATGCCCCTCAGATCCCAGGGTTCTGGTGGGAAGAAAGGGTTGTGGAAGTGTCTGTCCTGCATCAGTGTCAACACTTTCTGCCTGGCATGGTGCCCTTGGCTTGAGGCTGGAGGCTTCCTCTGCCCAGCTCCGCTCTGGCCTTGCTCCCTGGAGGAATCTGGGATCCATTTCCTCTTTCACAGTGAGCGAAGCCTGTGTGCCTGCTGGCGCTCACATGCACACATAAGTCTCATGGTGGCTCTGAGGCAGGAGTGTGTCCTCATTGCTGCTGCTTTCCCTGCCTGGCAGGCCCCAATATCTCTAGCGTGAGGTTTCCTGCTAGGGATGAGGTGCGCTGCTGCCCATGTGTACCCGGCACTGCCCCTGCTCCCACCCACTCTGCCCACTGTCCCCTTAGCCAATAGGGCTGGCTTAAGAGCCACACTGCACCTGCAGGGAGGTCTCATTTTTTCTGCAGCAGGATATCAGGTGTGCTAATCAGAATGGCTGCTGGAGACACACAGCTGACCCCTACCACTAGCATTTCCTTCTGTCTGTTAAATCCAGATTTCAGTTGCAAGGGGAGGTGTGCATGGGTAGGTTCTGGCTGGGTGTGGCATCCCTCCCTCCCGAGCCCACGTTCTCTCAGGTCAGGTGGTTGGTTCTGTGCCACCCAGACATGCCTGGCATGCAACAGATGCTCAGTGCCACCCCACCCCTTCCCTGGGTATGCAGGATTCTCACCTTCGGAGGCAGCCAGAGGCTCAGTCAAATGACCTGGATTCCCTTCTCACCTGATATCCTGTCTTCCATCAATGCTCCTTGGACCCCACAATGCTCCTTGGACCCCACAATGCTCCTTGGACCAGAGGCTGCTTCTGCGTGTTTGGGGTTTTCATCATCACCTGTTTTGTTCACCAAATAGCTCTGGGCTGTCCAAGCTCCTGCCAAGTTCAGTCCAGGTGTGGTTGCCTGAATTGCCTTCCCCAGGTGTACCCTGAGTACTGAATCTGTGCTGGGTCGTGTGCAAAGGGCCTTACAAATGTCTATTTTTTTTTTTTTTTGTATCAAGGATTGAACCCAGGGGCGCTTGACCACTGAGCCACATCCCCAGCCCTTTTACTTAGGGCTTTGCTAAGTTGCTAAGGTTGGTTTTGAACTTGAGATCCTTCTGTCTCAGCCTCCTGAGCAGGTGGGATTAAAGGCAGGCTCCTGGCTCACTGAATTAATTCTTTTATCAATATTAAAAGGCAGGAACTTTTACTTTCTTGTTTTTAGTTAAGAGATGAAAAAATAGCCTCAGAGAGGTTCATTAGTTCAGTTGAGGGCTCTCAGCTAGTGTGTGGCATGCAGGAACACAAAGAGCCTGCCTGTCTCTAGAGCCATGTCCTCAGTCACTAAGCTTGAGATGAACCTTATTTCCAAGTCCTCCAAGCGTCAGCTCAGCCTGATCGTGCCGAATCTGGTTGACATCTATTATCAGCCTAAGCTGTAGACAAAGTCTTCAGCCACTGACTGCAGGGCAGGCTGGAGAGGGCAGCCAGAGAGGAAGCTAACTTGGGCTAGAGGCAGGGTTTGGATCCCTTAATACTGTCTCCTCTACTATGGCCACACGTTAACATGTGAGTACACGCCAAAGTCATATCATTTGGAGTAACCATAGTTTCGGCCTGTTCGACCCTGGCCATTCTTATCTGGTCCAGATCTTTGGCTTTTGGGTGGCAGCATCAGCTGCAGAGTGGAGGGGGCTGGCCTATGTTCTAGACCCAGGAAATCAGAGGACACCTGTAAATTGAGGCGGCCTGCTCACTGAATTGCATCAACAGCACCCACACCCTTCCTAGGCTGCCTGGGCCTAGGGGGTTGAATGACTCCATCGAGCTAGTAGGATGGATCTGCGCTTCCAGGCCCTCAGGCAGGCCTCAGGGACCTTGTCTCCAGCTGGCCTTGTCCAGGGTCCTAAAGGAGCCCTGTGAAGCTCAGAGGCACTCAGCCTATCAGTGTCAATACTAACCCCAAGTTTTAGGGGCTCAGGCAAAGGTCCCTAGAGACTACGCTGTCCCATCACTTCCCCAGGACCAATTTGGGGGAAAAACATGTTTTAGAAGACTTGAACCAACAGCTACCAAACCTACATGGTGATGGAGATAATAACTGTCACCTTTGTGGGGAGGGGCCCCAAGGAGCTTCTGGGACGCTGACGTTCCATGGTTTGAGTGGAGAGGTGGCTTCTGAGGTGTACAGTTTTATAGAAGCCCACAGGCCATAGGTGAGATCAGTGCCCCTTCCTTACGCCTCAACCTGAAAAGGGAGCAGGGACTTGGAGTCCAGAGTCCCCTGTGGGTCTTATCAGCTCTTTGCACCCTTGGATTGCTTTGCTCCAATGTGAGACTTCTGCAGGTCAGTGCCCAGGGTTGGTGAGAACAGGTCCCTATTCTGTGGCTATCTATACACCATACAGGGCTGCAGGCAGCTTTCTCCACCAGGCCCATCAGCCAGAAAAGGGCTTTGCTCAGAACAACTCCTGAAGACCTATTCATCAGGTGGAGCAGCTCAAGGACAGCTCCACCTGTCCTTGAAGCCTTCAGCAGCTCCTTGCAAGGATGAAGTGCTCCGCCTGAGATTTCTCAGATGTTCCCCCACCTAGAGGACTAGGTCTTTTCTTCTCTGGGCTCCCACACCACCTCATAAACTAAGTGATAGAAACCATCTAAACTGGGCATGGTGGCTCATGCCTGTAATCCCGGTGACTTGGGAAGCTGAGGCAGGAGGATCACAAGTTCAAAGCCAGCCTTGGCAACTTTGTGATCCTGTCTCAAAATATAAAGGGGCTGCGGACATGGTTCAGTGGTTAAGGGCTCCTGGATTCAATCCTGGTACCAAAAAAAAAAAAAAAAAAAAAAAAAAAAAAAAAAAAAATCGTTGTCCCACTTCTCTGCCCAAGACACAGAACAGTCCAGTAACTTGTGTCTCCATAGCAACCTTCCTTCTCCCAACCCGGATCTCTTGCCCTACTGGAGGTGTGTGTGTTATTACCCATGTGTAGGGGGTCCACTCACTCATTTACTCCAGGCAATGTCCACTTATGTCTGTGGTCCAAACATGTGGATTAACCTTGTCCCTTGTCACTTTCAAAGACATCCCAAGCACATGATTTTTCATTTTATGATAACGGTACTGAATCCCTGAGATGACTTCTCACTCAACGTTATTTCTAAGATTTCCCTGGGGTAGCGTCAGTGGCTGCAGTTCCCTTGTTCCATTGTGTGACTACGCTTTGCCCTGTCTGGTGTGCTGTTTTTCACTCATACCTAGGCTGCATGCATCTTGGTTGAGTGTTCTGAGAGGTGCAATAGGTGGCCCAAGAACCAGGAGGGAATTGCTGGGTCATGGGGCTTTCACACTGTCAACTGGACCAGCTAAAGCCACAGCATTTGTGCATTTGTTTATGAAATCAATAAGGCTTTTCTATCACCAGGATCTATTTCCTCAGGAGACTATGAACTGTGGGGCTAGGGATTATCCTTCCTTTCCAAACCCAAACCTTAGAGCAGTGCCTGGAGCTAGCATCTCAGGAAATGCCAAAAGCCTGCAAATTCAGTGGACTCTGGGTGGCACAGGGCAGAACCATTACCATTCTGAAAAAATACTCTGCGACGCTGCTGCTGGCTGGGCAGTAGCAGCAGCTGTTTGTGGGCAGCTCTTGCAGTGGGTCCAAACGGAGGCTGCTGTGAACAGGCTCTCGGCTGCCTCCTCTGCATCGGGACAAGGGCACTCTTGCCTCCTCATGCTGAGCCAGGACCCCAGCTCTCCTTGCAGGTCCCCGAGGGTCAGCCCCACCGAGATGGACACCCACCAAGGTGAGGGCCATGATGTAGAGAAAAATCACAGGCCTGGGGCTAGGAGACCTGCTTTCTATTCCTGGCCCTGCCATTAATAAGCTGGTGACCTTGGGCAAGTCACTTTGTCTCATTCCTCATTTTGTAAAATGAATCTGGACAATGATAGCTAATTCTTGAACTTGAGGACTCATCAGAACCAGCTAGGAAGGTTGTTAAAGTATAGATCCCCAGGCTTCACCCCACAGGGCTCCAGGCGGCAGGTCTCAAGTGAACCTGGATACATGCATATTTACATGACAATGAATTTTAAGAGAGCATCAGAAAGTTTGCCTAGGCTCCCCACCCCCAGCAGTGCTACCTACAGGCGGCCACTTTTAATCATCCGTTTCTGATCTTTTGGGGGTTACCATCTTATTGCTGAATAATATGCTCGTTCGTTTCATCAATTTCAAACAGTTCCCATTGTCTTCCCAAGATGACAGATGAGGACTTGATTCCTTTACTCCACCCTCACTCCCAATATAGTTCGGGCACTATTTTCGGCAGCTGTATTTTAACAAGCACCCCAGGTGGTTCTGAGGTGTTTCTGATGTAGTGGGTCTGCCAGCCACTTAGAGAAGCACTTGCCTAAGAAGACTTCTGATAGAGACACTGGCATTCTTAACCCACCTTTTTTCAAATGGGGGAGGGTACTGGGAATGAACCCAGGGGCACTTAACCATTGAGTCACATCCCCAGCCCTTTTTATTTTTGGAGACAAGGGCTTGCTAAGTTTCTGAGGCTGGACTTGAACTTGGAATCCTCCTGCCTCAGCCTCTGGAGCTGCTGGGATTACAGGTGTGTGCCACCATGCCTGGCTCCTTAGTCCATCTTAAGGCCCTGGTTCTTCAAAAGTTTTTTCTTTTTTCTTTAAGTGCTAGAGGTTTGTACCCAGGGCCTCCCACATGCTAGGAAAGTGCTCTGCCATTGAGCCCTACCCCTGATTCTTCTGTTTTGCCTCTGGATTTGTTGGTAGGCCCCTTTTTCCACCTCTGGATGCTCTGGAAGGCTGGGGAACCATTAGTTTGGGGTTTTGGGGAATGAAACTGGCTCTTCCCAGGCATCTTTCCATCCTTCCTCATGGAGTGTCATTTCCTGGTCCCCATTTGCTAATTAGGATGAGCAGATTTCTCCTTTAGGGACTGGCATAGCTCCGGGTCTAGCAGACTGTTGAGTTCTGACTTCTTTATAACAATCAGGTGTGGTGTATTCATTCAGTGGAATATAGAGAAAAAAATTCTACACTGAACCTACTGTGACCACTGGATAAATGTCACAGACATGTCCAGTGTTAAAGTCCCCTTACTGGAATGCAGATTGTGAGTCCTGTACACTCAGGCAAAATGGAAAAGAAAGTAAATAAAAGCACAACTGGCAAAAGTCAACCGGGGCAGATGTCAAGGAGGGGTTACCCAGGGGTGGTACTGACTGGGGAGGGCTGGTGACATCCTCATTTTTGGAGCAGTGCTGTGTGGTCATGCTTACTTCGTGAAAACCTGAGCACTTTTCTGGATGTTGATTCCTTACAAATGCTGCCTCCAAAACAAGGAAAGGAGCAAGGCCAAGCAGCTCTCCTTCCCTTAAGCACCCTCTCAAACAAGCTCTTCCCTGGGATGGCCCAGGCAGGCAGGAGTGAGAAATAGTGCTTGTGGCTCCAAGTGTGGGGTGAGGGTGGGAGGGAGCTGGAGCCCACAGATCCTGCCTGTCTGATGGATTTTAGAGTTCTAGTGCGGCACCCTGCGGAGCAAAGTGGCCTGCTGGGTCAAGGAAATGAGGCCCAAGCATGTTCTCTGGGAAGGATGACAAGATGCTAGGTGACCAAAACTCAAGTGCCACCGTCCCCACCTGCTAGCAGTGAAGCTATGGGGGGGGGGGAAGGGTGGTGTATCAGCCCCCCAGCCCGCCTCCCCAGGCTGCTGGCCAACCTAGTGTAAATATTATTACACTCCTACGCATCTGAAGGACGTTAATTATTAAAACACATGCCACCCAGGGTAGTGCACTGTAATTAGGTTCAAATTAAATTAGCATCCTCTTGTAATTAGGACATCAATAACCACTCTTGAGGCACCAGCTCTCCAGCCCCTCCCTGGTGCTTCCCAACATGGGCTAATGCAAGAAAAGGGGTCCACTGACTCTCTCTCCAGGATGTGGAAATAATCAAACCAATAAATAAAGAGAGGAGGCTATGGGAGCCCTTCCTCCACTGCCTGCCTTCCCCTGTCCTGCATGTGGCAGAGAGGGGGAAGATCAGAGTGGCTGGGAGGAGTCTCCAGCATTAGTACCTCGCCGGTGGTCACCCTGAACCCTAGGCTCTGCCACATCAGCCTCAGAGAGCCAGGAGCTCCCAAAGCTTTCCTGGAGATGAGCAATGCTTTCCTACCATCTGTTAGCCTTAACTTTCCCCTCTTCCTCTGGGACACATTCCAAGCCACCTGGACCAGGGAGGGGCTCAGTCCCTTGAAGTTCCAGGCACTGCCCACTGCTGTGGCTTGTACGTGTTAAGGCATCTGTAGCCTCCTTGCCTGGTCCACATTCCTAGGCCCCCCCAAGAGCCTAGAAATGGCCTTGGCATTCGTGGGACCAGTGCTTGATGCTCTGGCTCTTAGGCCCTGTCGGGTGGGGTATGGATGTATGAATGGGAAAGGAGGACAGGGAGCAGAACCCATGATCCCGAGGTCAAGGAGCAAGTTCTGTAGCTCAAGGGGTTGGGGAAGAACCTGTGGAGACTCTATTGGTGCTACTTCAAGTCCTGACACTGTCTCGACAGGTAGGGAAGAAGATGGAAAATGCCGTGTGCACACAGTTCGAGTGTCCCCTTCAATTCTGCACCCTCGGCAGTAGCTTGCTTCACTGTGGTCCCAGCCCTGCCCAGGACAGACTTCAGGAACTCAACAGCTGTAGGGCAGAGAGGAACACCATGCTGGGGCCCACACCTGGCAAGCAGTGGCAGCGCCCCCCTGCTTGGTGACTGCTTTGACCTTTGTCTAAACCAGCTTTGGAAGAGAAAGGAAATAAGGAGTGGGAAGGCTCAGGCACAATTTCAACTGGAAAACTAAGGAGGGTTTATCCTTGGGCGCAGAGGTAACCAAGGCAACTGTTAAGACAGGGAGATGATTTCAGACCCTTTACAAAAGAATGGGCTGGCATCTTGCCCCTCTGCCGAGGGTACGCATCATGAATACGCAGCACGCTACCTCTTGGCCTTACTGGTAGCACCTTGGAGGTAGGGAAATAAGTGAGATGGGCACTTTTTTTCCCATGGACAAGAATAAAATGAGAGGCCATGCTGAAAGCGTGCCTGCCTGCTGGCGGCAGGACAGCTTTTCCAGGAGTGGGCATGATGAAGAGATTCACACGTGTCACCACTGCACTCCAGCCGACGTGTGGACCCCAAGGGGTGCGGAGTCATGGGAAATGCAGTTCACTGAACCGTAAAGGCTCTGACTCAAGGAGCACAGCACTTGCTCTGACCAGTCCTGTGGGGCTACAGGCGAAAACACAAGGCCCGAGGGAGGAAGGGAAAAGTTGCTGGAGCTGAACCAATTCCATGCTTCTCCCACAGCCCCTCTCTGGGTCTGCTCACTCTTGCCTCTCTCTTTACATGGGCACATGAAGTCCAAGAGGCACACAATTTTTTTGCTGAAAGACAGGAGCTCTGGGCAGAAGCCCATGTAAACTCTGTCCAGGATAAGTGTGTGTCTGGGCAGGGCCCCTGGCTTGGGAGGTAGAGCTGGCCAGCCAGGCCAACCACCTCCACTGCTGTTCCCCTCCACCCCCGAAGCCAGAGGACCAACCTTATGAGGCAGTTTGGAGGACTGCCCCAGATCAGAATGTCAGGGTTGGACACTGGGTGCCCAGAGTGGTGACCTCATCTCTCACGCACGCACACCTCTACACTTTCCCCTTGTCATTCCCTGTGTGACAGGCTCCACACTGCATACCACATGCCTTTCTAGTGGGTCTCTCCTCCCTCAGGGGTGAGAAGTAGCTCTGGGCCAGCTCCAGCTTAAGGACTTTTGGGGACAACTTGTCAAGTAGAACAGGAGCTAGCGTGGAGCACACAGGTCTCCTTGTGAGGGGCCTGAACCTTTCTCGGAGTGGCTCTATTCTCCAGCGAAGGACAGGGGGCCTTGTTCTTAAGGCACTGTGCACCCTCCACAGCAGGAAGTGGGGAACTCATCTCACTTCTCGTCTAATTGGGATCATTGCTGGGGCTCAAACAGGACCTGCCTTAGGATAGTCAGCACACCCCTGCTTGAACCTATTATGTGGCCACACTCATAGTACAGGAGCAATTTGGGCACGGCTGGCTAAGTTTCTCCGAATCTCTAACGTGCAATGAATAAAAACGATGCCAGCTTTTGCAGGATGGTCAAGCTGCCAGTGGTGGGGACCCTATGAACTGCCTTGCTTCCCCAGTGGGCTGTGCTTTTCGGGGTGGTAGCCAGGCATTTGACGACTAGCTGGGGGTCATTTGGGTGCCCAGGTCTCCTGGCTGGGGGCTGCTGAGGTCCCAGGCTCTTGGCTCCAACATGACAGTGAGGGCTGCAGACAGCAGGACTATTTTATTGGGCCTTAAAAGCTTTAAATACAGAATGGGCTGGTGAGGGGGCAGATGTGGACACGCTGGCATTTGAGAACGGATGTATCAGAGAAATCACATAATCAACAGCTGGACAGAGCTGGGGAAGGCAGTCGGGGGTGGAGGCAGGTGCCAGCTGGCAGCTGGTCTTGGGTGTCAGGGTTACCCCCTTCACTAGGACAAAGTCGTTCATGTTTCTTCCTGATTTGAGGACAGTTTTTTAAAAAATCACAAACCCCCCAAATAAAAATACAAAATCGGCTGGGAGAGACTGGACAGCAGGACTGTCATCTAGGGGAGGATGGCCTGTCCCCAGTAAGCCTCAGGCTCCCCTCCCCCCAGCCCCGATGCCACCCTATGAGACGTTTCCTTACACAGAAGCAAAGCTGGACCACTCTACACCCTCCCCAGGACTGGAGTGGGCCACCCTCCTGCAGAGGAAGAGGAGTGGTGCGAGCAGGGCTATGGCCAGGCGCGGTCTCCTCAGCGGCTGTAGCCAAACTCATCAGCGTCATCGGCTCGGAAGTCTCCATAGCGCCACAGGTTCAGCTGCGAGAGGAAAGAACAGGGCTATTCAGGATGTGGGACCTGCTGGGATGTGCGGGCCAAACCTCTCAGTTCAGTAGGCTCTGGTGGCCCAGGGGAGAACTTACCCTGGCGCTCTTGGCTGACTCCTGGGCGTTCAGGTACTCCGTGATCTGAGGGAAAGAAAAAGATCGATCAACATGGGGTGAGCAGCCAGAGTGACCCTGCAGCTGCAGGGTCAGTCCTACACCATTCAGGTACTTGAAGGCCTCCAGGAGTCCCAAATCCCAGAGTAAGCACCAAAGCACACAGACACAGAGGTCTCTGAGTTCCTTACCTCTATCACTGGTTGTGCTATGTACCTGAAACACTCTTACCCGAAGGTCCACCTGGCTATCTATCAAGTCCCCTCAAGTCTTCTGAGAAAGCATCATTGTCTTAATATGGCCTCAAATGATCCCATTTAAAATCACACCCCCTATGCTCCTGATCTCTTTAGTTCCATTTTAAAAATTTCCCTTCTACTTATCACCTAACACTGTTTAATTTTTATTTTTTGTCTCTTCATGCTTGAATATAAACTCCACAGGGCCGGATGCTGTCTCTTCTCGCTAACACATGGGAGGCTCTCAATTAACATTTGCTGAGAGAATGAACCAATGAATGAACATGGTGGGTGTTTACCTTAGGGACTGGACTGAGACTTTATGGGTAGCTTCATATAGGGACATTAAGATCTCCAATTCTATACGGAAACTTTAGCTAAGCTCTTAGAAATCATCTGAGGACACCGGGGATCTGACAGGAGGCTGGGCATGGGGTCATGCTTTTCTCAAGACACATTGGCAATTCATACCCGTATCATCTTCTAGAGAGCATTAATGGACAGTGACCAGGTCACTGGTCCACTAGCCACCAGCACACACGTGGCCTGAGACACTGAAGGGAGAGGCAAGACTGGGAAAGAAGGTGCAGTAGGCTGGGTGAGGAGAGGTTAGGGATCTGGTTTTTGCAGCTGTGTCTCTAAGGGACCTCAGGAGGACCTGGGTGCTCACTGTTGCTGCTTGTGTCAGTTCCCATCTTGGGGCTTCAGTGCTGCAAGGGAGCTGGATGGTGCTTGGTGTGAGGTCAGGGAGGGGCTCAGGCACGTGTGGTGCTGAGTGGAGGGGCTGCCCAGCATCCAGAGCTCAAACCTAGTAACCAACAGTGGAACAGAGACCCCCTGACCATGGTCCACCTGTGAGGCAGCAGGGCAGTGAGTCCCTATCTCACGAACAGAGGCCCTGCTAGTCAGCGCTGCTGCTCCCAGGCTCCCAGGCCTCGGGCCTTCCAGGCAGGCTAGAGGTGTGTTGTGACAGTCCTTTTGATGCTGCCCCATAGGCAACTCTGACTCTGGATGGCCCTGGGTGCTAGCACTTGGGTGTTGTATGTTATGGTAAACTAATAAGAGATTGGAAGAGAACGAGACAGGCTTTGACCCTCTCTCACCCCTGGCAAGGCTTCCTAGCCTGTCACCTGGGGGTACATGCAAAGGGAAACTTTCCGCTCCAGTTTGCATTCTCAGCCAAGCCAGCAGCCAATTAATTTGGAATGTAATTAGATTTTTTAAAAAACCCCTGACAAACCCAAATCCATTACCTTTCCCCAGCAGGACCAGCAGGGTGGTGGATTCCCTACTTCCTCACTGGCTCTGGGTCCAGTCCCCAGATCCCTCATCTGCGATGGTGGAGGGGTGCGGGTAAGGCGGGGTTCTCTGCATCACATACCACTTTCTGGAACTGTTTCTCCTTGCGCACCTCCACCATGACCAGTCCCTCCTTCACCAGGCCCAGCCCCACGTCACCCTTGGAGTCTGCAAACTGCAGGGTGACGTGGGGGCAGCTGGCACTCAGGTGTTCCACGTTGAGTAGGCACTGAGTGTTCTGGATATCCCGGACCACGCTGTCCACGGCGTCTGTGCGAGCATCCTCCTGGGGAGGGACACAGCCAGGTTAATGAAGGGGGAATGCAAGCTAAATAGCCACTTGGGCCCTGTACTGTGACACACTCCCCATCACATCCCAGCCCTTCACTCTAGACGTCTGCATATAAAGCCACTCTTCTCTCCCACCCTTGGGCCCCCACCTACCCACCCCTGTGTCTCTGAAGAAGTGTCTTTTCCCACTGAAAACTAAGCTAAGCTTGTTGCCCTGGCCCTTCTCATTTCCTATATTCTGCAGTGTCTTGCTCCAGCAGTGACTGCACCATACCCGTTTTTGCCTTTACTGGCATCTTGGGCACCTGCCACCCTCAGGAATCACCACCTTTACCGACTTCCCCTTCACTCATTTTGTGATACTTGCCCTCAGTATCTTCTGTGGTCTCTCTTCTTCCTTTAACACATTTTATGTAAGGGTAGGAAAAAGTCAATGGTGCTGATGCCCACCTTCTTTACTTCTAGTCCCCTGCCTTGGTGGTTTACACACTCTTACCCTGAGCACCAGGCACCTCCTCAAAGCTAGAGTCTCAGCTCCCTGGGGAGCGGGATACTGCACACTGGTTCACCATTCTGGAAACTGAGGGCCACCTGTGACCCCAGCACAGGTCTCCCCTCTTGCTACACTCTGCTTCAGGGCTCCTTGCCCTCAGGTCGTGGGGATACCAGTAATTCGAAGATCCTCTCTCCCCATCACATCCTCCAAATACTCACTGCACGATCTTGTATACTCCTGTGGTTTTAATACTCAAATACATAATTCTAGGTCTTATCTCTCTTCCAATACAGAAAACCACATGCTGCCTGGAGGGTCCCATATCCCAAAGTGCTCCTTTTCCTTCCCCCTGGCCAACAGCAACAGGTATAGGACATCCAGCTGCATCTTAGATGCCTCCTTCCTTGGTACTCCCAATACTCTGAAGTGATTATGTCTCTCTGAGACCTGTACCTTCCTCCGCATCCCCACTTGATGGCCTTCGTGTGGCTGTCTCCATCTCTAGCCTGGACAGCTGTGATTATCTCCCCATTTTTCCAGTCTTTCCCATCCACAAGGCCACGGGAACTAACTCTCAGAAACAGATTTGATCCTGTCATACTCTGGCTGAAAACGCAGCTACCTTCTCTTCCACACACATCACAGAGGATAAACTTCCAGGGCACAGGACCTAGGTAGGACCTCCCTGACTTTTCCCTCCTCATCTCCTGCCACCGCCCACAATCCCCCTAGGATTCAGTTGTGGTAGTTTACTTTTGCCCTGATGCATCCTGGCTCACCAGGCCTCCCTGTTTCTCTAGAACCAGCTGAAGCACTCTCTTGTCACCTCATCTGTGGTTCCTTCCCCTAATTTCCACGATCACTCCCATCCATAGATAATTAACAGATAGTTCTTCACTGTTTCCATCTTTTCTTGCCCGCCTGTGGAGGCTGTGGTAGTTGCTGAGTGGACAATCTGCTTTGGAAGAAGGAAGGTGTCTCAACTCACATCTTGGGGCACCTGGATGAAGGCGAAGGCATACTCTGTGGCTTGAGCTGGCAGTACCCGAGTACTGAAAGCAGGGGGCAGGGTCCCCAGGCGAGTGGATGGCAGGATCTCTCTCTGCAGAGGAAGCACCAGACCAACAGTATGACACACTCAATGCCCCCTTGCTCTCAAGGCCAACCCTCTATGACAAGTCTCTGGAAATTCCAACTTGGCCTTCCCCGTGACCCCACCACTTGGTTCCACTTAGCCACTGCACAGCTGGTGAAGCCTTGGAAGAACAAGTCCTGCTGTGCCAGGGGCCAGTGGGGAGCTGTGACTCCTGCCCTCTCACTCTGGTAGAATACTGGTGGTTCCATTAATCACAGTGATACCTGGGCTTTATTCACTGTTTCCACTTCCTTCCAATGCTCTACCTTCTGCGGGGATCCCTGACTACTATGCCATAGACCAAGAAGGAGTATTCTAGGGATGTGCTGGTGATGGTGAGTACACTAAAGCAGGGTCCCAGCAGTCTGTGGGCCTGCTCCCTGGTTCTGGACCAAATGGGTGGGGTCACCCCAGCCAGACAAGACTTCTTCCTTGTGTGTGCCCAGGTGACAAGTGGGAAGCATGGCCCAGCTCTGGGTTCTTTGTTAGCAGACTGCATGCCAGTCCTGGAGGAGCGGGTGGGAGGAAAGCAGATGACCACAGACACAACCTCTCTCCTGCCTGCTGCTGAGCCTATAGGGAGTCTCCTAGAGGCTGTTCACAGACTCCCAGGACCAGCCCGAGAGCCTTTTCTCCCAAGGGTACCAGGCACTCAGTCCTGGGCCTGCCCTTCCCAGCCAGATCTGCAGAGAAAAAGCCTGGTTCAGCATGAGCAGCAGGAGCTACAGGGTATAAAAGGCAGGAGCTACAGAGGCCCTGGGGAAGAATGGCAGTGGCTGGGCCCTCATTCTTGGTGAGGATGGTTTGCACAGGACCTGTTAGTGCTTGCAAACATCTGGCCACAAACACCCATTCTGCTTGTCACTTAGGGAGCCAGGCCTGTTATATGAACAGCAGAGGTGCCCAACTGTGCATAATGCTGTCAGTAAGCTCAGAGAGACCTTTAAGAGATTAGATGGCCTTGGCCTAGGGGACGTCTGTGTATTATGGTCCCTTCCTTGCCTGCTTTTCTGCAGGCCCCCAAGACTCACATTGCCGTAGTCGATGTAGAAGACATGTACTTTGGCAGGAGACTCGACTTTCTCTACTCGGGCGCGGTACCTGCAATGGCATCACAGGCAGAGCTCAAGGGAAAGCCCTGAGCAATCTGGTCTCCTGGGTCCTGGAGACACAGCATTTCCCTGACTCCATGGAAGCCCAGTCTCAGGATGCTGTGGACACCACCTACTGGAGTCAGAGCAAAGCCGGGAGTGCAGGAGGGAGAAGGGAGCATGTGGAGCAGATTAATGTGTCCTTGGGGCATAAAGCAACAAGACTAATGACTAGATTGATGTCTGCTGTTTAAACCCAGCACACTAAACAGCAGCTGTAATTAGCCGGCAGATCTGTCTGGGAGGCCGCAGCAGGGAACACATCCAAGTCACTTTGTCACCCTGGGGAGGCTATGGGCCCTACCCTTGGTAGATCACACATCATGATCTTCTTCTGGCCTGTGGGTGCTGTAGCTCATGTCCCAGACAGCAGAGGTGGAGGGTCAGGCGGCTGGTCTGGGCTCAATGTGAACCCGCCTCCACCTCGCTCCTGTGACATCATTCTTCCTGTGAGGATGAGGGCTATGCTGGAGAGTTCCAGCCACTCAGTCAGTACACCCGCCATGGCATTCCCCAGGAGAGAGGGAGGGACACCACCTCATCCTCTGGAGGCTGGCTGGGCTGGAGAGACTCCCAGGCCACAGCACAGGCCCTACATGGCCATGGACGATGAGGAGGGACACCCTGAAGAGCTGATGGAGGACATCACTAAAAAGCCAGTGGGAAGCAGATGCTAAGGTGAACACCTGAAATCCAGCTGTAGCTGTGCAGGCCTGCACCCCAGGACAGCCCTGTCTCCCTCCTGGTTAGGCTCTGTGCCCTGCTGTTTGGGTGGCTTACCATTCTCCGTCTACAAATTTGGCAATGCAGAACTCTCCCCGACGGGGCGCATAGGAGCCCTCCACAGGGGGATGGCTGGAGATGTCATTGCGCATATTCTCCATTAGCTTCTCCAGCTGGGTGCCTATGGGAGGAAGAGGGTGGTGAGGCCCAGTTGCCATGATTTCCTGGATCTTCATCTTGGGACTAAGCAGGGTGTGAAACTCTGAAGGGAACCACAGCCCTGGTTGCCCCCAGCCCAGGCAGAGTGATTCTCTGTAGTCCCCACTCAAGAGGCTTCATGATGTCCACCAAGTGTCCTGAGACACTTGGGGCCTTGCAGGAACAGTCTTCCAATCCAATGGCTGGGGCTGTGGAAGTCCTGGGGAACACACATGAGCTCTGAATGAGGAGGTGGGAAGAGAAGCAGACAGGAGCAGGCAGCCTTCTCCAGAGTGAGAGCTGGCCAGCTTGGCCCCATTCCTCCGAAGGCCAGATCCTGGCCTAGGCTGCAGAAGTGTGACCGACAGAAGCCACTTAGGCTGATGTCTCCTGGAGGCAAGAGTGGAGATGAAGAATGAGTTCCAAAAAGCACCGGACATAAGGGGCCTCAGAGTTGGAGCCATGAAAGATGGGGGAAGACTACTTAGAGCAGGGCCCAGAGTCTCAATCTATTTAACCCGGGCTGCTCTGACCCATGTCACTTTGTGAGATCTGTGAGGAACTGGGCCTCCCATCTCTGTGCCTCTTCTCAAGCGAGGGCAGCCATTCCCCATCCTTGCTTTGTCTTGCTCTCACTCTGGCCTTGGGTCAGTCGTCCCTGCTGCTTGTCTGCACGTTGTTTTGGCAGTTTGACATCTGAGGCCTCTTCAGTTTCCCTCTCTAACTTGTTCCTGCTGCACCCTCCCTGCCCCCACCATGATAGGCAAGCGTCTTCTGTGGCTTCCTTTGTGTCCCTTCTGGCTTTCATTCTAGCTCTGCCTCAGTCCTTTATTGCCCCCTCCGTATTGGAGTTGAGGCCTGGGCTGTGGGCGTGTGGGCTAAGTGTGGGACCTCTCTCTCTCTCCAGGGACGAAGGTCACACTGTAACAGGCGCAGAACACGTTTACTGTTGTTACATTTGCCACCATCAGCCCTATGGGTTTCTTGTCTGTGTTTATGTTTCTGCCACTGCACCGTGCGCTCCTTCAGGGCACAGAGCACAGTTCACTCATTTCTGTTTACTTGTGCAAGGCCTAGGAGAATCCCCAGTGCATGCAGGGAGCTTAATAATTAAACTGCACTGAAAGTGATCTTTGCATATGCACACAAGGTCGCGTGTCCACTCAGGCTGCTGCATGGCCTCAGTCCTAGCATTCACACCACTCTCGGTGGATACAGAGAATCTTAGGTAGCAGTTGCCTCGACCCGCTCCAGAGGCCAGGCCTCTGTACAGTCACACTCCAAGGATTAAGAGGAAGCCACTTCATCGACAGGTTTTGCCTTACTTGTTCTACTTTTTTGTTCTTATATTTTTGCTGTTCTTAGTGTTTTTTTTTTGTTGTTGTTATTGTTTGTTTCAAGGAAAGAAAAGCACGCATTTGCCCTGTGCAAACAGGTGAAGCCCTTTAGGAGGTCCTTACACATAGCCTGGCTGGTCATTTGCAGCCTATACCAATGTTTCCATCAGCTCCGTCCTGAAAGTGGGCTTTAATTGAGAGAAGGGGAGAGAACGAGAGGATGTCCCTGAGGATATCAGAAGTGGGAGTCTATGGATCTGCGCTTTATTTTCAAGGGTTTTATGGAGCCGCCTGAGGGCTGCAGGGTCTTCTCTGGAGACCACCACAATCCAGGTGGCAGTGGTGTGCCATGAAGTTCCTCCCTCCATGTCCCCCCACATAGTCTGAAAATATGGTTTCCTCTTTTTCCTTATTTTCTGCTTCAGATAGCCTGCTGGGGTGTGGGTGTATCCAAGCCAGGGTCTGCCTTGAGCTCCCCCCACTCAGTGTCTCTTGGCTCCTTGGCTCAGGAACAACTCTGATTCATCCTTGCCACACAGTCCAGACTTGGAGGCTGGCTACCTCCTGGGTTCATTGCCAAGGTGATGGCTGGGGTCAGCTTTCACCAGGATTGTGGTTGACCTCAATCCCAAAGATTTAGCTACATCTCTACCCTCCCCTACATACTTCCTTCCTAAGCAGAGCCAGCCCAGGGCCAGAATGCTCAAGTTTTACTTGGTGGAATGTCACTGCCACAAAAGCAGCTGCCGGAAAATGTCATTAGAGGGGAAGTGGCTGAGACGAAACTCTTGGCAATGTGGAGTGGGCCTGGGTATGTGGCATAGCCACATCCTGCCAACTATGGGGCTGCTCACTTGAGGCGCCAGTAACATCTGTAGCCCCCTCCCCACCGTCTGCCAGGATTTGGCTCCAAGGACCCAGAGGCGGTACTAAGAGCTATTTCCTCTGTTCCCAACTAAATTGTTTCCTAGCACTGGATGGGTGAGGGGAGGAAAGGGGGAGATGGAGATAGGAAGTGGGACCAGATGCTGCCAGACCCCTCTCCATTGCCCTCTGTCCTCCAGAGGCCTGAGGTTTCTGCCTAGGGGACTCTGGTGACAGTATACAGTCCTCAAGGACAGGAGGGAGGAGGGGGTCCTTCAGAAAGACTGCTAGGGGATGACTTCCCCCAGAGCCTGCCTGTTGCCATGGAAACTGGCCACAGCTCTGGCTATGCTAACCTCTGGAGAAGGAGAAGCCCCAGCAGAGGCAAGCTTAGGCTGTCACCTTCCCTAGGAAGTTGGGGGTGGAAGGGCTGAGCCATGCTGGCTGGTGCTTCCTGACCACATACAGACAATCTGGTCCCTGCTTCCTGACAGACTCTGAGGGCTACAAATCCTCATGCCCAGCCCAGCCAGGGGTGTCTGGGAGCAAAACCATTACCTAAGAGTCTCAGAGCACCACCCAGACAAATCTGTTATCTCACCCGTCCCCAGAGGACCTGCTTAGCCTCACCTCCCCTGTCCCCATGCTGTCCACTCCAGGGCTCACTTGTGGGTTCTTGAGATGAATCTTGGGCTCAGGGGGCTGGGGATGGGGTGGCAGCAGCTGAGTTCTGCAAGGGAGGCTCCTGAAACCTTGGGATGTGCTCTTCTCTTGCCCTGAAGAGGGGCTCCCCTCTCCAAGGTGGCTGGACCATGCAGGAGCTGAGAGCCAGTGGTGCTCGGTCACTCACCCGTCTCCACATCCTGCACGTAGAAGTGCAGGTCATCGGTGATTTCGGTCACAAACACAGGCTTGTAGCTGGCGGATCGTTCCTTCTCCTCCAGCACAGGCATCACCTCCTCCACGGGCTGCTCCTCATAGTGGGCCCAGACCTGTATTATGGGCAGCAGACAGGAGGAAGGAAAAGGATGGATGTCAGAGGGCATCAGAAGAGGGGCTTTTGGGCAAAGGAGGTGACCCTGGGTGAATGTGAGGGTCCCTGTGGGGCCCTCAGATCATGTTGGACTGAGCCCCTGGAGCCCCTCACCTCTGCAGGGCAGGCTTTCAGCAGTTCTGATCCAGCGGCTCTCAGATTCTGGCAGACACCAGAAGCAACTGGGAGCTTAGTAAAAATGCAAGATCCTGGGACCCACCCCAGGCTAACCAAATTAGAATCTGTTAGAAGGATCCTAGAGAGCTGGACAAGGAACAAAACCAGGCTCCCAGGTGATCCTCACGTGTACCGGAGTGTGAAGACCCCTGTAATGAATGGCCTTGGCTCCACTCAGCACCTCTGGCATCCTAGGCCTCCAACTCCCTTCCCTGCTCTGTAGGGTCACTCAACTCTCCAGGCCCTCACACCAGGCCCAAGGCTAGGCAGATACCCCTGGCATTCCAAGCCATCACCTGAATCCTCACTGTGCAAGGCCTTTCCTGAGCAGCTTTCCTTTGGTCCACCCTCCTCACCTCCAGCAGGTTGCTCTGACCTCAGCTCAGAAGCTGGGCCACTGCACCCCCAGCCCTGTGCTGTCAGAGCTGCAGTGGCTCAGAAGATGATTCGACGTGACAGCGCGTCAAGTCCAATCCTGCGGCCAGGAGATTATCCAAGTACTGAGGCCTGTCAGACCAGCGAGGGAGGTGGCTTTCCAGCTGAGCAGCAGGAAGGCAGTGGGGAGTGTGGGGGACCAGGCCACACATGGGGTCCCACAGTCACAAACATAGGAAAAGGGAACGATCAAGTGTAGCTAGAAATTTCACATGCTTACTAATGCCACATGTCAGTCTAAGCCTTCTTCAAATATCAACTCAATGAATCCTCACAATCTTTGAGTACGTAATATTGTTTTACAAATGGGGAAACTGAGGTACCTGAGCTCAGCCAGAAGTGGTAGAACCATGGGGACTCTACACTGACTGGGTTCCTGGAGGGAAAAGGCAATACTGGGCAGCAGGAAAAGCTTAGGCAGGGAGCCTTCTGCCCTATGGATGTTTAACTGGTGTTTTACTTTGGTCAAGCGAGGTACCCTCTAGGGTCTCCTTTGTTCCCTTGTAAGATTACCACACCATCACTAAGATAGTATCTCTCAAGGGACATGCAAACTCCAGTGTGGCCTCAGGAAGCAGCTGAAGGGCAGGGCTGCTGTGATTGAGGAACCTCCTTGGGTCACACTCCAGAGCCCACACTTTCGCCTTTGGTGTGGCATGAGCATGTTCTTCCACTAGAAGGGGAGGCAGGGGCCTGAGCACCACCGTGAAGCAGAGAGCACTTTCTGCCTCCAGGGAAGGCTGCTGAGAACAACCGAGACACAGCAAGGATGGCACAATGCAGTGCCTTGCTGGGTGGCATGTTGGGGCCTCTGCTCTGTGGCTGGATGTCAATGCAAACAGCCCCTGACTTGCTATCACTCCAGCACCCAATACCTGACCCTGTCACCACCAGCATTCAGAGACCTTGGTACATATCTGCTTCCAACACCTCCATCCCTGGTTGGCCAGAGGAGAGGAGACAAAAGGCTCCTGGACTTGAATCGATAGTCTAACCACCACAGATCCCAGACATCTGGCTTAATACTTCAGGGCCTACCTGACTATATGGGGAGGGGCTTCTAGCTTGCAGGCTTCATGTGACAGTAAAAGATGCTTCCAAGGCCTCCATCCTGATGGGGTTCAGGTTTTCCTCCTAGGCTCCCTTGGCTGGAAGCTTCCCAGTAAGCACATATTCAGCCAGTCATTCCTATCAACTCTGGGTTCCCAAGTTCTCTGAGACTGATCCAGCTGTGAGGATTGATGGGACGCATACTGCCTCAGAGACATCAGTACCCCTTAAATGGGCTGGAGCTGAGCCCTGCACCATTCTATAGTTACCCTCCCAATGTAGCACCCCCACCCCTCTACCTCTCAGCTCTCCAGATACCAGAGCAGGCCCTGCCCTGCCCCTCTCCCTTCCTTCCAGCAGGCCCTCAGCCTGGTAAAGATACAGGGCCTCTGTGTTGGCTACCGAAGTGGCAAGTGGGCTGGGGCCTGGGTAGCATTCAGGGCCTCCATGCTAACCCCACCTTGCTTCCCCTGGCTGTGGGGGAAGGTGCTCTGTAGCTGTGTTGATGATCTGGGAACAGACTGACAGGGTGAGAGCAGAAACTGCTAATGACTCAAGTGAAAGTGCTTGAGGCGACAGGCAGGAGAGGGGATGGAGCCTGGTTCTTGAATGGCTCAGGGTGGGCAGTGAGCTGAGGTCATAGATAATGAAAAAAAAAAAAAAAAGCCCTAGGAATGGGAGTGGGGCAGGGCACACTGTGCCTGTGGGGTAAGGACACTGAAAGCAAGGTGCCACCAGCCACACAAGGTGAGTGGGGGCTGGTGTGACCAGAAGCCGCCAAAGGGTAAAGATGGAGAGCTGCTCTTGAGGAAGGGAACAGGGCTGAACTTGGTCCTTTTCACCATGGAGACTTGAGGGTTCCTTCTTTTTCTTTGGGGTAGAGGTGAAAGCTCAGTGGACCTGGCAGCCAGGGTCCCTAGGCAAGCTGGTAAATGTAACTTGGCCTTAGCATCTTGGGCTCAGATCCCTGACAAGATGCTTGTTGGAAAAATCCCCAGGGTGACTGTTCTATTCCTGGACCCCTGGGGAGACAGTGAGGAAAACCCAAAGGTCCCATCCAGAAGGAGCAGCAACTGCGCAGAGTTGGTGCTTAGGGCTTTATCCCAGTCTTCTGGAGGAAGCAGGAGCTGGGAAGTAGACCTATGGCCACAGTGGTGAGTAGAGTAAAGCTTGGATCCACCCTAAGCAGCAGGGCCAGGGACACTGGGAGACCACCCATGCAGTGGGTCTGCCACTGCTGTTGAATCACCTCTGGGACATTAATATGGAGAGGCCAAGCCAGCTCTGACCGACAGCAGGATTTGTGGTTAGGCTGGAGAATGGCACCTATCCTGCTTCAAGGCTGGGGCCAGAAGGGAGCTCTGTTTGGAGGCTGGGCATGGCCATGACCCTCCACGGGCCTGGCTACAGACTGAAGTCTGTCACTGGGGGCCAGAAGCACCTCCCTTCTTCACATCTGCTCCTGCCTCTGCCAGGCAAGTTCCTCTCTTGCTCAGGGCCCCTCTACATTTTAGGGCTCCTGAGGATCCTTTGTTGCTGCGGCTGTCTGCAGGGAAGGAGCCTACTACGCTGGGCACAGGCAAGGTTGGACTAGGGCAGGAGCAGAAGTGGTCTCTCCTGGCCCTTGGCTCCCCACCCCCTTCCCTGTACTTCCTCCCCTGGGAGTCCCAGGTCCTTCTCTGGCAGCGGATGGGGAATGTGGACTGGGGATCTGCTGGTGGGAGTCTTTTCTTTCTAAATCCTATTTAATGTTGCCACTCACAAGGATCCAGGGGGCCAGGGTGGTAGAGGCCTTCAAACACACAACAGGGAAGCCAAGCTCAATAAAAGCCAATCGATGGCCAATCTAGCCCTGCTGGGCATGAGTGCATGTGGGGTGGGGGCAGTCTTGACATCTGCCCTCTTTGGTCCCTCCTGGGTCCCCAGGTTCTGCCCAGGAGCCTTAAGAGGGTGTGGGGGAAGCCTCTATCAGCTTCCTGCAGAGAAAGGGGAGGGCCCTACCAGCCCTGTGGCTCAGAAGTCACCCACAGAGCACAGGGGAAAATTAAACTCAGCAGGGAGGCAGCTAAGTCCTATCCCTAGGACACCTGCATTGTCAGATTCTCCTAGTCACACTACTAATGCATGCGCACATAATCACATGGCCCAAAGAATTCTGATTGCGCCTGGTCTCACCAAATCTCTTAGTATTACCCTTTCTTGGTTAGCATGCAGGCACATTCGCATATCCTGTTTGTTACTAAGATGACTTCCTGAACCCCTTGTTAAGGTGGCCCTCATGGGGTCACAAGTGGGGGAAGGTTGTATATGACTGAGATACCTAGGTTTTGGTCTCCTAGATGGCCACCCAATTCTGTCATCTGAGTACAGCCAACAACAAAGGGCTGCTACAAGGCTCTGCCAATGCCACTCTGAGGAACCAGACCCACCAAGAGCCAGCCTGAGTTCCTTGGGATCCTTGAGTGGTTGGGGATTTGCAAGAGAGGGACCCAGGAGGCAAGCTGGCCTAGCAGTGAGAGCTGTGCACTGCATTTTAATTGGGCTGGAATAAAAACATGCAGCCCATGTAAGTAATTAATCACTGGTAATTACTCCTCAGCATCATCAAGTGGCACCAGTCAAATGACAGCTTGGGCTCTTCCAGACAAATCTACTGTGTAGTAGATAATGATGCCCAGTTCAGCACCTGGCAAGGAACACACACGTCCTTCTCAGGCCAGCCTCCCCTTCCTCTCCTTTCTGCATCCCTCTCAAATCTCTACTGTCAGAGGGTACAGGATAGCCCAGATCTGAGGATGGCTTTCAGGGTCAAATGAGTTGTCTTTGCTGGGTAGCCAGGAAAAAGACTTAGGGCAAAGGTGCCTTTAGTTCAGGGTTTTGGACTCTGGTGCTGCCTACTGGCCCTAGTGGCTTCTCTTCTGTGAAGGTTCAGCCCTGTAACAGGCAGCCGGGCACCACCTCACTCCCATCTCCCTGCAGCAGGCAGAGGACATGGGGGTGGCAGTCTCAAGTTCAGCTGTCAAAAGCAGGAAATCCAAGAGGAAGTGTGCGACTCCTTTCCTGCAGGAGCCGAGGCTGCCTGCTTCCCCCTTCATTCTGAGAAGATAAGGGTTTAGTGTAAGCAGGAACTGGAACAAAGGAGGAAGAAATCCTCGAATTTGCAGCGGCGAGCCCCTCCAGGGACCAGACAGTCCCTTTCACCTGTCCTGGCTTTCTAAGCCAAATTTCCCTTGAGTCTGTCTGTGTTCTCCTGGGTTGCATGACCAAATTCCAAGGGGACAGATGTTGATGAACCAAGAAGGGTGGTCCCTGGGCCCTTCAGGACTCAGGAGAAAGAGAGAGGTCATGAATGAAAAGGTAACTACTCTGGGTTGGGGAAGAACATGGTGCCTTCAGGGGCCCAAAGCCCCCCACTCCTTTTGGCAGGTGGCTGGGCTTTGGCAACGGGAAGTGAGTTTCGAGCCAGATGGCTGGCCCATGGGGAAGGAAACGTTTATTCCTAGACCAAATTTATGGCTCAGTACGGCTGTCCCACGAAATCCTCCTCAAGCTCAGAGAAGCCCTGACAAATTGGTGGCTGGCTGATTTATCCCCATTATCAGGGCTGGGCTGTAAGTCAGTGGAGACAGGCTAGAACGGGGGTGCTGAGCCCGGCTCCCACTCCCAAGCCACTGAGTTTCTTAATCATCAATTTGTTTCCTAAAGCTGCTTTGTGACCCACCCTCCCTGTCTCTTCAGTGCAGTGTCTGCAGAGACCGATGGGCTGTAAATCCACTGTTCTAACAGCTTTATGCATCTCTTGGGGGTGCGTCCCTGCAGGGCAATGTGAAGAAAATGCAGATGGGTGGTAGCAGCTGCCCATTTCCCCAGAGGGTACTGATGGGGAAGGGTCAGGGCTGGGGAGAAAGGGTGGCCTCAGGCTCCTCCTCATAAGGGGCTCCCTAGTCATTTCTCCATGGCCCCAAAGTCACCTTTCATTGTTTTGATGCAGGTCCACCTGAGCAGGCCTGAATCCCTGGGGAATCTATTGCTCAGGCTGACAGCCCAGGTCACCTCAGCTGCAGCCTTTCCATTTACTGTATGTGGTGCCTTGGTGTGAGTTCTGAAATCGCCACCATCCCAGGCCACGCAGCACAGAGTCACTTGGCCTGTTCCCTGGAGGCAGACACATGTGGAGGTGTGGTGGAGAGGAGAGGGAAAGGGCAGCATGTGCTGGGGACAGGCCTCCACACTGTACCTTCTCTTTCTTCTGCTTGGCAGCCTCCTCAGCAGACAGCAGGGACTTGTAGTAGGCACTGCGCTCGGCAGTGAAGTGGACCTTGGAGAGCGCATGCTCCACCAGCAAGACGGACAAGTTAGCACCATCCATGTGCAGCCAGCCGATGAAGTTGCCAGCCTTGTCCATGCTTTCTACCTCCACCTCCACCTGGGGACAGAAAGGTGGGCTGTCAGCGTTGGGGGACAGTGTGCTGAGGCTGGAGCTCCCAGGCCTTGGGGAGCTATTTCCAGGGAAGAAGAAGAGCAGGAGCCTGTGGTTTCCACACACTGGAACCCTGTACACCACTGAGAGAGAGAGAGGGAGAGATGGAGGGAGAGAGAGTGAGAATGAGAATGAGAGGGAGGGAGAGAGACAGAAAGTGTGTGTGTGAGGGTCAAGACTGAGGGAAGCAGCAGAGGGGACACGGCTGTACTCCACTCCTCTTCGGCATCCACTTCAGCTCTGTGCTAGGAAGACAGACAGGACTCAGGGAGCAAGATGATCCCCAGGGAGAGCAAAACTGTGTTCTTTCTGGAAGAGTTGAAAGGATTAACGTTTAATGAAGGTAATTAAAGTGCTTTCGAGAAAGCCAGGAGAGAAGAGGACAGGTGAGGCAGGAAGACAGACACATGGACCATCAGGGGCAACCCCAGCAGAGGGTCACCCTGAGAAGGAGCAACTAGGAAGGCGTGATCACTGTCCTAAGCCCAGATTCTGGGCCATGGGCTATGGCTGAAATCCATAATCCTCAGGAATTCCCACAGGGTTTAAGAGTTCCTGGGCCCCTGCCACTGAGGGCCCTACCCCCAGACCTGGTTCTGACTTTGTTCCTCTAAGGGTGTGGCCTCAGGGCCACACCCTTTGTAGTGGCTGCTAAGTCCCACCACAGGAAGCCAATGGCTCAGGATAGATTCCTTCCTTGATTCTCTCCTGAACTCTTTTTTTCCCTCCTAAAGGGGCCTATAAAAGCCTTTGCAGCTAAATGTAAAAACTTGTATTAATTTAAACGGCTTCAAGCTCGATTAAGCAATAAAATGAATATCTAAATACCTGGGAATTCTCAAAGTCTGAGCTGAAGCCAGTGCAGAGGGCTAAGAAGGGATGAGGCGAGGTGCCTGGAGAGGTTAGTGACGTGGCTTCCCAGAAGCTGACGGGGGGCTTGGGGCAAAGAAAAAGTAGTATGGAGCAAAGAAGGGGCAGGGTCAGGGAGGTATGGCTCTGACTTCCTCCCATCCTTCAATACCCTCTTCCTACCTGAAGTCCACAGCTAAGCCTTCAGTGGAAATGGGAATTCAACAGTGCTTGAGGTGGGGGGTGGGGATGGCACAGGATGGGGTATGCAGAATCTGTCAGGGTCAGAAAAAAGCCTTCTAATGTATCAAGTCTGATTTGCTGATTTTGTAGGGGGTAACCAAGGCATGAGTCATGGAGGACATGGAGCTAATAAGCGGCCCAGCCGACAGCAGGACACGGGCTGCTCCACACTGTCTCTGAGCAGACAAGATCTCCCTCACCTCCCACAGACTTTTGTTTAAGGAGTTGTCCTTCCTTCCACCATCCAGGTCCACAGAATCTTGCAGTGACTAGCAGAGCCTAAGCGAAGGTGCTGGCTAGGTAGGCACTCCCCGCCCTATGGCCAGGCTGGCCAGACACAATGCCTGGGGGCAGCAGTGGGCAGAACCTGCATTTAGTGCTTGTTAATGCACAAACAGGATCTTGCTTGTGTGGAGAAGGACAGGTGGGCAAAATGATGCTCAGAGTTCAACACTGACCTAACTTGCAAAGAACCAGAGTATGACAATACTGAGCCACCTGCGGCTGTGGGATAAGAACTGGCAACAGGCAAGACGTTACCTAGGAAGCCAGTCTCTTCTTTTGTCATAATTAGCCCAGCTTTGCTACACATGCTAAAGCCAGAAGCAGCGGCTCCCAGGCGAATTTGGGGGTGACAGTGGGAAGAACAGAGAGGCTGCTTGTCTTGTGTTTGGAGGCTCAGGAGACACATTCCCAGCTAAAAGCAAATGACGTTAGTTTAGTTCCCAGCCGATACTGAGCTCAGGCCCGTACTAGTTTCCCTATTCTCTGACCTCTTGTTTATCACTGTTTTTAGTAGCCAAGTGTCCTTAAAACTGAGGACGGCTACCCTGCATGGCCACACAGCATCCCTCCAGGGCTGGCAGGCCCTCAGGCAGCTTGCGGTATAAGGTGGCCAGCATGGCTTTCTGCAGTGGGTTGCAGGGATTGATGTAAGAACCTCAGAGATGGGTTGCTCAGGCAACCAGGCAGGCAGGCAGTCCCTCTCATCCTATGAGATGCCACGCTAGGGCCTAACCTCACATGGCAAATCCCAAATTGACACCACGTTCTCTGAGGCCAGATACTCACCTTTTCCCAGGGCTCATACGAGAGAACCCACGTGGGGCCGGCGCTGCCAGGGAGCTGTGGGCTCTCCTTGGCAAATGAGCCCCAGCTTCACACTTTCCCAGCCTCTCCCCGCCTGCAATCGAAGGGCTAACTTGGGCTTGACAAGTCCCTGGGCCCAGCCAGTAGCAAAGGAAAGAAATCTCTGGCCTTGGGCACTGTGCTGCCACTGGATCCATCTCAGGTTAGAGAGGGAGATAAAGCTGTCGCCTGTGGAGCTCTGCTTCCCCTTTCATTACAGCTGCCACCGCCACAGTAATTTCTCAATCAAATGAAGGCTCTCAGGGGAAGGTAGCGGGGCTACTGATCCTGCTGGCTCTTGAGTCACTAGGTGCCCAGTTTCTCTAGCCAAGTCCTGAGTTATGTCCACCCTCATGGACACAAATCAGCCTGGATGGATGCTGAACTCAGGTGACTCTTTTCTGACTCCAGTAGAAGTACGGGAGTCATAAGCAGAGGGAGCTCCCAGGTTGGAACCTGTGCGAATCCTTCACCATGTGTCTTTTATGCTGACTGGTGGGAAGTGGGGACTTAACTCTAACACCATGTGGGTCTGTGTCTGTATGAGCTCTGTTTCTCTGTTCAAAGCTAAGACTCAAAATTCTCTGACATTTTCCCCTTAATTAAAAACAATATGAGGGGTTGGAGCAGTGGCTCCGCGGTTAGGGCATTTGTCTGACATGTGTAAGCACCTGAGTTGGAAGCCTAGCACGCGTACCCAAAAAAGTGTCGGAGGAATGAAGATCACATGAAAAACTAAATAAACATTGCTTCTCTCTGTCCCTCTTTCTTTAAAAAAATAATATGCAAAATAAAAATTAAAAAAACCAATGAGTCAGGTGCAGTGGTACTACCTATAGTCCCAGCTATTCAGGAGGCTGAGGCAGGAGGATTACTTAAGACTAGGAGTTTGAGGCCAGGCTGGGCAATCTAGGGAACCAGTTTCAAACAAAACAACACTGGCACCAGCGAAATCGAGATATACACAGACACAGTCCATTGTTGTTCTTCATGGTAGCAGTATTCAAAGTAACCATAAACATTGAATTAGGGAATATTAAACCACGGCTCCTAGGGGAAATACAAAGTTGGGGTTCCTGGGAGCCTCTGATCATATTCATTTGTCAAGTGATTAATATATAACCTTGATTTATATGTCTTCTGTTTAAAACCTCTTATTTAATAATACAGTTGATTCACCTACACTGAACTCAAAGCCAGTAGCTTGATAACTCAGGTCAAGCTTGAATGAAGCTTGTATAACACATATATTTTCTTCTTAGTGCACACCTCAGACTTCGGGGAATGCTGTAGCACTATTTGCTTGGGATCATTTTAATCTACAAAATCACCTACAAAATGCACAAAAAAATGCAAAAAGCACAGCATTAAACAAACAGACCACAAAAAGGACACACTTATATTTTGAGAGCTGTAACAAGAAGGCAGAGTGCTGCCCTGTTCAGCCTGCAAAGGAATGTGCTTGCCAAGTGACTGGAGTTTTAGGCCACTCTGTGTATGTCCACAAGTGATTGCAAAAGCGCCACAAGAAGTGATCTTGGGTTGTAAATAAAATTTAGTGAGTATGCAAATTTCTAAATACTGCATCTGAATAATGAAAATAAAGTATGAGAGTCATTTCTTAAAAGTGGCCTCAAACTAAATACCAGAGTTAAGGGAGGCTTATTCTTGTCAAATACACAAGAAACCTCTTCTTTCCCTATTGGTCCTTTTGAGCATTAACTAAGATACCACCGAAAAATGTGTAAACTCCAAAGTGATATACAATATAGTCACTTGCATATTTGGCATCTTGAAGCATTGCAGAAAAGATCTGGACTCAACAGTGGGAGGTCTGCTACAGTGGCAAGTTACATCAAGGAATTCAGGACTTGGGAGATGACCATGGGCTGCCAGAAGTCTGGGAGCAGGCATCATAGTGTGTGTGCATTTGGTGTGTACACATGTGGGTGGACACAGCCTTGGGGGCATCACACAGTATGTGTATGTATGTACACAAGGAATGTCAACAAGGGACAGATGGTGGCTCTCTTTATTCTATTAGTACACACTCTGAATCTGAGACTTAGATACATGGCAAATACCTCATGAGAGGCAATGAGAAGGGGCAGGTGGTACCACCCTGAGGAAATGGTTTGGCAGTAACTGATTATCACCTGCCTGAACTCTGGCCAATAATTTAACTTTTCTGTGCCTTTGTTTACTCTGCTGAAAACTTGGGAATGCAATGGGGCTACTGCAAAGGATTTGTTATGATGATTAAATGAGTTAGTATAAACATGTTAAGCACTAGAACAGAGTTTGGCATATAAATGCTTCATCTTGATCATGATTAATTTCCATCATGTCTAAAGATCTTCATTCTACAACTCGACTGTCGGCTCCATAGGGCATGAAGGTGCTTTACACTTGGAATCTTTTCCAGGGCTGGTGTGTACACTGCCTAGCTCGTGAGGGGGAAGAAGAGGAATGGATTTTGGAGGCAGGTGGATTGCAGTGAAACTTTTAGCTCTAGCTGTGAATTTTGGGGTAGGTCACAATGGTTCCCTTAGTCTATTTTCTTAACTGTAAAATGAGGAGAGGGTCCTTTGTATTAAATGGGGTGATGTGACTGGGTGTGGTAGCACATACCTATAGTCCCAGCTACTGAGGAGACTGACACAGGAGGATCACAAGTTTGAGGCCAGCCTGGGCAACTTAGCGGGACCCTGTCTCAAAGTTAAGTGTTGTAGGGAGCTGGGGATATAGCCAAGTGAAAGAATGACACTAACATTTAGGAGACCCTGAGTTCAGTCCTCGGTCTGTCTCTGTATCTTGTCTGTCTATCTGTCTGTCTCTCTTTCTTTCTCTCACACACCATTAAACCTTGCTCTTTTCTTCAACCAATGCCAGCAGCCAGCAGCTCATGGCTGGACCTGTACCTCCAGGATGGTGACCTCCAGCAGCTGTCCTGCTTGACCAAGCTGTGTAATGGGGTCCTCATCAGAAATGACCAATCCTTGCTTAAAGAGTCACTTCATTCTCCTTTCACTCTGAACAGCTTTGGTTTCTTATACTCTGGGGTCCTCAGGCAAAATACAGGAGTGGAGGTAAGGCAAGTGAGGAAGAGCTCAGGTGTGACTGTCCCCACACCCACCGGAACAGCCAGATGCCTTTCTGATTAGTGTGGGGTCTTTCCCCATCACAGGGGCAGAGAGGTGGGTACTGCCATCCAGCCATACCCAGGGAGTGCTGGGGGACAGCCACTAGCTGTGCTAGACCTGTCTGTCTGTGGACTGGGGCAGCCAGAGGGCCCTGCTGCCTCATGGTGGGACACGTCCTCCGGCTCCCAAGCACATTAATGTGCCACTAATGAAATTGTTCTGGCTTATTTACCAAATTAATACAAATGGCACAGGCTGTTAATTTGCATGTCTCCTAATTATTGAGGAAGAGCTCCTGGTGGCCAGGCAACATGCACACCTCCGCACCCACCCAGCCGGGCGGGGAGAAGGGGGAGAAGAGGGAGAGAAGAACTGGAGCAACCCCTAGCATTAGGGCTGGGAGCAAAGAGGATATTAGTGGCCAGGAATCTGTGTCATTTTCTACAGTCCCTTTATCGGTGACTTCCGAGCTCTGGTTTCCAGAAACATATGCTTGGCCCCTGTCCCCACCCTCAAATTGTTTCCCTTTCCCCCCTTGTCTGGATCCTGTCCAGCTCCTTAAAACAGGAGCTACTTCAACCAGACAGCAGTGGGGGCTGAGTCATTCTCCCACTCCAAGCAGTGAGGCACACTCCCTGCCTGGGGTGCAATGCGGACGGGAGCCACTTGGGGTTTGCTGAGGGGTGCGGAGGAAGGGAGAGAAGCAAAAGCCAGGCAAGGGCTGATGATGGTTTTATAAATGCTAACACTCTCTCTCAACTTCTCCTGGCTCTCCCAATCAATTAGCCTTCTTTTATAAAGAAATAAAGTCTTTATAAAATGTGTGTGCATGTATGTTTCGGGTGGGGGTGAGAGTTTATATCAAAAGCTCAGCTGTCAAACCAGAGGAAATTCTGCCCATGCTGGGGTTCACTTAGCTGCATGCCTAGAGCTGCTGAGAGGCAAAGCTGCAGGCCCACATCCCCTCCTGAAGCTTTCTTGGGGTCACAGTGCAGTGGGGATGCAGAGAAGATAGTGCGTGCCCGAGAGGTTGCCTCCACTGAAGGGAAAGCTCGATAAGGCAGCCAGGGGCACCAAGGGCAAAAGGATTTTCAAAATGCAGAATAGAGGAAGTCAGCAGGGGATCCATGTTCCACATAATGACTCTTGCCAATAAATCCCCTGTGTGGATTTAGCCAATAAATTCCCCGTGAGAGGATACGGTATATCCCCCCAAATTCCAGCCTGCCATCTATGTAGGAGGCCTGAGGCAGCACAGGAAGTGATTGAGCCTCTAGCCAGGCTCAGCCCCAGGGAAAACAGCTATGGGGGTGCTCCTTCCCCCAGGGGGGTAGGGAGCCTCAGGCAGCACAGGATTCCAGGATGCAGAGCACCCCTACCTCACCCTGCAGCATCTGTAGAAAGAATTCCTGTACCAAGTGGGCTGCCGGCATCAAGCTCCTCCAGAGCGCAGAGCAGGAGTGCTCAGGGATAGCTCTGGGGCGGTGACACAGGGTGAGGGAAGGAAGGATGATGACAGGCTTCAAGGCAGTCTCATTCCTGCTTTCAAAACTCCCTAGCCACAAGCAACAAGCACAGCAAGAGGATGAAGAGACTGAGGGACAGGGAAAACCCTTGGGTTCACTGGGATGGGTACCAGCTCCAGCTCATTATGTCTACTTTGGGCTCAGTTTCTTTATCTGAAGTTGAGTCATTTCTGAGTTTCCCTCTGCTCTGACTTCAGAATCTGGGCTGGGGGAGCTGGGAGTGTGACAGTACGTGTGGAAGCTGTGATTGGGAGACCACCAGGGAAGAAAAGCCATGGGTTACATGGGGGAGAAAGATAGGGCGGAAGCCCTGTGGCTGATCATCCAGTCCAGGAGGGGAACTGGCAGAGAATGGAGAAGAAATGAGTAATAATTTGGGGTCCAGAGTGCTATGTCTTGAAAGTACTTTGTTCCCCCACAGGTTCACATGTTGGAAGCTTGGTCTGCCAGCACGGTGGCACCCCAAGTATGGCAGTATTGAGAGATGGTGAATCTTTAAAGTGAGGCCTTGTGGAAGGTAATTAGGGCATGGGGACACCACCTTCAGAAGGGACTGACGCAGGGTCTCATCCAGGTTGCTATAGGAGGGCCAGTCCACACTCTCTTGCTTCCCATCCTGTCTCTTTTGTAAGTGCTCCAGCCATGTAATGCTAATCACCATGAGGCCCTCACCAGAAGCCAGTGCTGGTACTAGCACCATGCTCTTAGACCTCCCAAACCATGAGTCCAAAAAAAAAAAAAAATGTATCCAGGTACACACGTTCATATCGCAGCCTCATGTACATAACAAAGTGTCCGGGGGAATGAAAGTCACATGAAAAACTAAATAAAAAATTGCTTCTCTTTCTCTCTCTCTCACTGTCCCCTCTTAAAAAAAAAAAAAAGTATCCAGGGTCAGGGGTTCTGTTATAGCAATGCAGATGGACTAAGATACCAACCCACGCATCCTGTCCCCAGCTTTTTGTGAGAATGGAGTAGTAATCCAGAGCACCCAGAGCATAAATGAGGTCCTTTCCTGCCACACAGAAGGAGCCATGCCACAGAACTGGGTTTTTCACCATCCCTGATGCTACAAGAAGGCTGAAGCTGCTGCCATAGCCAGAGCTGTGAACTTGAAGAGACACTTTACCTTAATATAGTAGCAGCTTAACACAGCCAACTCATCCCCTCCACTCCAGGCCACACACACACACCAACTTCTTTCAGACACGATGAACATTAACACAACGCAATTAATAATGCAATGCCCCTGAGCTGGGAGGCAGTGCCTATGAAATGCCTCCTGGGTCTCATTACTATTGGTGCCAGTGGGGAGCGGGCAGGCAGTAGCCAGGTCTTCTATGTGCTATTGCAGCAACGTGGCTCCATCCCCACAGTGCCTCTGCTCCGTTGCCCCTCATCTCCAGAATAACCCATGGGGTGGAATGCTGTCCTAGAAAACTTCTTTAACATCTGAGCACTGGCCCATGCCAAAGCCCTAGGAATAAGCTAGAAGTCCAGCCCAGGTTGGCCCACTAGCAAAGGCAGCAAGATGCTCCTAGGAAAGAAGTGCAGGCCTAAGTGATGAGTGAGATTGCTCAGTTAGAAGTTCAAGGTTTCTTTCTCTCTCCTTGAAAGCCTTTCCTTACGTGGGGGATGAGGAGTAGGAAGTCAGGGTGAGGGTAGCCTCTGGTCCTGCCTGAGGCAGAGAGGCAGCCTAGGCGATCAGCCTTGCTGAGTCTGCTGGGAAATGCAAGCCTGCTGACTCCAGGTCTTTGCTAATGTAACAGAGTTTACAAACTGACTGCAATCTGTTCCTTTGGTGCAGACAACGAGGAAGGAGGGCTGTTCATCTTCCTAGGAAAAGCCCAGGCTAGGGGCCGGAGGGAGAGCTGCTTCCTGAGGTTCATACAGGGAATGAAGCTGAATGTGGTGCTGGTGCTGCCCTAGCCCTGGTGTAGGACGCTGCTGTTGCAGTCCTTTCTTAAGAGGTTTCTGAGCGGGAAGCACATTTTGATATCTTTCTGAGTGCGGAGAACACCTGAATGGCCCAGCTCCTTTTATGCTTCCTGGCTAACATGAAAAGAGGGGGGAATGGAGCTAGGGGTAGGTCTTTTTCATGGAAGGAAATCATACTGATTATACTCACTCCCTGAGTTTATCAATTCTCTCACCTGGCCTGAAAATAACCAAATGTCCAATCAGGACAACTTTAAATGGCAGTTCCCTTTGCAGGTACCTATTCCTGTGTAACTGACCCCAAAGCTTGCCCTGGGGATCAAAGATGACCGTTGTCCTGTGCATTCTGCTTTGCTGACTCTCTCAGCCTCCTTTATCTGAGCCACCGCAGGCAGTATCACAAATGGGGACCCACACTTTGCTGTTCAGAAGCTTGGTACTCATGGTTCCTTCTTTCTCTTCCACCCATTTTGGAGAAACAAAATATTAACTGGGCTCTAGATGACTTTCTTCTGCTTCCTTGGGCACCTGCGTCTGTCAGTTATTGTCTTCCATAACCGTTCCAATTGCTCTTCCCACCAGAGTCCACCTCTCTGCCCACAAACATCTTGCCCATCTCAGAAAACCTTGCTTTAGCCTCACATATGGCCATATCTGCCTCTTTCTCTTCTCCCAAAGAGTGTTCTGCACTTGGCCTGTCCCCTCTCAATCTGCTGTAGACAGTTCCCACAGTCAGAACTCCACTGTCACTATTACTTCAAAGGTCACTCAGGACCTCTTAATTGCCATTTTAATAATTATTTCTCAGATTTCATCATTTTTGACCTTTCAAACGATTTAACAAAGCTGAGCACTCCTGTATCCTTTCTGAATTTTATTTTTTTTATGGTATTTGTGATTCTCAATCTTGGCTTTCTCTCCCTGCCCTTTGTTAGTCTTAACTGTGAATTCTTCCCCAACAACCTGGCCTGTGAATATGTATGAATATGGGTATCCCCCAGGGGCCATTTAAAGCTATGGACAGTCCCTGCCTTCCATTGTTGGGTGACAGGATGCTACAACTACTTCCTCCATTCCAGACCTTCCATCAGAATTCAGCACCAGGTAAATCTCAACTGTAATGAGCCTGACCCTGAATCTCTCACCTTTACTAAAACCATGCACTTCTGACCCCCGGAGGCAGCAGGGGAATTATCCTGGTCTTTTTGTACATTCACGAGCAATCTCAGGCTCACACCAATTATACTTCCTCCTTCCTTACCCTTACTGCCACTCTCGAAGTTCAGGTCCTTACTGGTGTCTGCTACCGGTGGGCAATACCTTACTGGTGTCTGCTACCGGTCTTGCTTCCAACATCCCCTCTGTGCTCGTGCAGTGTGGGTAAACACAGGCAGTGTGGTACTGTGGTTAGATGCAAGCTCTAGAGCCAGACCACCTGCTTCAAATCTTGCTCTGCTAACTAGCAGAGTATCCTCAGACAGGTTATTTAACCTCTGTGTTTTAGGTTATCCTATTTGTCAAATGGGCACAGTAGTGAACGACACCTACCTCAATGGGCTCGAGGAAGAATAGGTGAAACAGTCAAGAAGAGTGTGACATATAGTCAAGTGCTCAATAAATATCAATAAATATCATTTAAAAAATTCATATGTGATCTCTTCATGCATCTGCTGAAGTCCTTTCTCTGCTCTCTGCTGAAGTTCAAGTTCTTTAAGAGAGTCTGTGCTCCTCATACCTGGACCTTTGCTGCTTGCAGCTTCTACTGCTCTGGCTCTTGTTATTCTTCTCTAGCCATGCCCAGCACCTCTTGCTCCACACATGCTGTGCTGTTCCGCTTGGCTAGAAAACTCCTTCCTCCTCCTCCGCCTACCAACTATGATTCTGAACAGATGTGATTGCACTTGAACTATACTGTTATTTACCCAGGACTTTCCCCCTTGTCGTTATAGTACTATTGAGTGTATGTGTGTGGTTTAAGAGAGGGAAAGTGAGAGTGAGAGGTAATCAATTTTCTCCAATTTTTCATGTGGCTTTCATTGCTCTGACATGTGGTGCTGGAGTTCGAACCCATGTCCTCATGCATGCCAGGCAAGCGCCATAACCGCCAAGTCACCACTCCAGCCCCAGTGCTTGAAAGGGATTGAGCCCTGGGCCTTGTGCAGGTTTAGCAAGAGCTATATACCACTGGGCTACATCTCTGTCCTCAATGGGCATTTATTAATGGCACTTGGTAGGCATTCAATAAATAGATGATGAAAGGTAAAAGGTCTTAGTTTCCCCAGATTACAAGCAGTTCACTGTTGCTGGGCAAATGCAGCGGCACGGGGCTGACTAGAGAAGACCTGGGAAGCCCTCTGTGGTGGGAGGGCTGACCCACAGCTGCCCCTGCTGCAGCAGCCTGCCCACAGGAGCCCAGAGGGGCTGGACCTGGCTTCAGTCAGGGCAGCTGGCCCTGATGACTCAGACAGCTGACACCGTGAGCAGAAGGGGCTGTTTTGCACTTGGCTTTTCTTGCACAGAACATAACTGGAGTGAGGATGGAATTCTCTATTTATCCAGGCTTGAGTGTAGCCAGTAGCTATGGGAGCCCCCTTCTGTCTCCTACCATGGACTCTGCAGCAACGAAAGGTGAGGAAGAACTAGCAGGACAGAGCAGAGGATGGGGAGGCTCTGAAACACAAACACACACACACACACACACACACACACACACACACACACACACCCCTTTATAGTACTATAATGGTGAGGGGAAATGATGAAAGGAAAGCCATGCTGTTGTTTGAAGGATGTGGGGCTTGGATGAGAAGCCCTGGCCCAGTCACTGCAGACTTCTCTAAACAGGGCTGTAGCACCCTATGCAGGAGGAAAGGGTACATGAAGCTCCTTACCATCACCAGATCTCTTAGCAAAAAGAACAAAGACACAATCCCTCTTGCAAACCATAAAAAGGCAACAGAGTAAAAAATCTGAACTGACAAAAATCCTACATTTCTAGCCAGGCAATTGACTACCTCCCTTGTCCTCAGGCCAGCAGAGAAGGAACAGGCTCCTTTGCAGCTTCTCCGAGGAAGCCCCCTGGCCTGCACAAACCCCTTCCTTAAATCATCCTGCCTCTCTGTGCCACTTCTTCAGCAGCCCGTGTACTATGTATGACGCCACTGCCCCAGGGGGAACTCTTTTCTGATTTCTACATCTATGTTGTGGCATGATGGTAGCAGCTTTGTTAACCTACACCTCCAGACAGGGCTAGAATCCTAGCCTGTCCTCTGACCCCAGTAAGGAACTGCTTTTAGGACCAGGAACGAGGAGACCTGAGCATTTGGGGGGACTCTGCCCATGTCAGATCCAAGTTCTCAAACAGTTTCAAATCTCTTGTAGCGCAGCAGGGAAAAGGAAACATCCTTTGAGATGAGGCTGAGCCCTGGGGACTGGTCTTTGAGCCCAAGCACTGCCAGTGCTAGAGGGCTATTCTGCATCCACCCTCCTGCACACAGGACAACTGGATTCTTGCTTGCTATGACCTGAAGGGCCTGTGATCTCTCTTCAGTAATGTACAGAAAAGCCCATGGGTAAAAGCCACCCATTATAAGGTTTGAGCACGTACACAGGGAATAAGGATAAATGCAGCCTGCCAGAGGCTAGATCGGCCTGGTTAATGACCGGGTCTTGCTCTCCTCTCTGTGGAGAGGTTGGGCTTTCTCGCTGCTGACTTTTTATTGCTAATGACAATTAAAATATGGCACCGCTTACCCTCTCAGAGTGGCGCTCTAAAAGGCCATAAACCCTCCCAAACTCCAAGTGCTGGGTTGGAGTTTGCACTGAGACAATTCCAGGTTACAGCTAGCAGTCCTGCCCATCTCCTGCCCTCCTTGTTCTGCAGGAGACTCCAGAGAAAGCAAGGAGCAGCACCCCTGGGCCCTCCCAAGTGTTTGGACACAAGTGCTTTTCCATGCTGGGATCTTCCTTCTCCCTCCACTTTACCTACTGCCTGTGGCCAGGTTCTTCATGTTCTTTTGAGACTTGTGATCAGTTCTGGAAAGTTCTCAAAGCCACTGCAGTGAGAACAAAGGTTAAGTCAGGAAGAACTATTAGCACCAGGAAAGAAAAGCATGTAGGATGGGTCAGCAGCTTGGCTGTTGATGGGACTCTCTGCCCATCTTCTTGACAGGAGCCAGGGTCCCATTAATCTTAATTATTTCCTCTCCAATTTCAACCAAATTTCCCAAATACAAGTCAGCATAATAAGGCCCTGGGAGGCAGTGGGTGGTCCCTTGGCCCTACTATCTGAACAGCTGATTTTGCCCTAATCTCAGCTATGTCCTCCCTCCCCCACCGCGAAAGGGGCCAGGATGGCCTCATCTACCCCACGCTACCTCCTGGTTTTGTTGTGCTCAGCAGAATGCTACTCTTACCCGTTCTGCACTCCAGGTGGGGAGCACTCCTCCAAGGAGTGTTCTGAAATGGAGAGAGAAGATGAAGATGCTTAGCATCTCCAGGGTACACTGCCCAGAAGTCACAATAAAGCACCTACAGAATCCATTTGACTCCAGAGGAGGATAGTGACCTGACCCTGGCATAAGCCTGGCTGCCTCTTCTGACAGAGAACACTTGGATGCAGCTACTGCTGTCAACACAGCTTCTCCCATTGTGGCCTTTCTGCCACCATGCCTTTGGACAAACCTTTGAGATTCCTGCCACCACCCTGTCACTCAGAGTAAATGCCATTTAAGCAATTTGATTTCTTTTAATGCTGTCCGGGGGTGTTCTCAGTTGCCTGCTGCTCCTGAGCTGCTGCCTGGAGCAAGTAAGCAGGAAAACAGAGTGGGCGGGCCAGGGGAGGCAAGCAGGAAGGGAAAGACCAGCTCTGCCCAAAACCCTAAGCAGGTGTTCAGTGAAAGGCTGCAGGCAGAACAGAACAAGAGGACCAAGGAGATTCTCAACACCTTGTACCTTCTCAAAAACGAGGTACACTAGACGATTCTGATTTACCCATTCCACCAGTCTCATTTCCTGACTCTCCTTCAAGGACCTTAGGCTCTTGCCCAGCTGATCAGCTTGGGGTGTAATCTGCCCAAACTACCCCCTATATTCCTGCCTGTACCCAAGGCCATGGCAGACAAGCAGCAGTGGAGGGACGAGGCAGAGGTCACTGAGGTGGAGTTATGTCCATTGACTGGCAAAGGAGTACCAAGGCAACCCTCTTCTGGAAGGTGTTACCCAGGAATGTGGGATGCAACTATGGGCCGCAGTGGGCAAGGAGAACCCCACACTGCTTCTGTCTTCCAGGAAGCCTTTTTGATTCACTCATCCTGTATCAACTTGCTCTTGCTAATCTTTTGCTCTTAACATGTTATGCCCTCAGAGAGGTTGTTTTTCTGTGTTCTTTGGACACAACCCCAGTCCCTAGAGCCTGTGCATTGCAGCAGGATCCTAGCCATTGCTGGAAGGGGCTTGAAAGAGGCGGATCCTGGACTCCTGGGGGAGACTATGCTTGGCAGGGCTCTCTTGCTTATGGGCAGCACCTTTCATGTGGCTATATTCCTGGTTGCTTGTACAGAGCTTTCCTAACAAAGGCAGCTTCCAAGGCTAGGCAGGGAGCAGAAAATGAATGTTAAAGTTATAAAGGTGTAGAGTGTTCACTGCAAGGGAAGATCAGTGTGGCTCAGAAAGATACAGCAGGGCTGGAGAAAGACCAGGGATGCCCAGTAGAGCTGATGAAAGGGATGAGAGCATCCAACAATGATTACGACTCTTCAAAATGGGAAGACAAAATGCTGAGGGAACGGAAATGCATAAAAACCATTAAGGGCATATAAAGAGACCTAGGACTCACTGCAATCAACCAAGCAAGGAATAGTTATTTGGCATCTACCAAGTAGAGAAGCACTACATTAGGCACTGGAATAGATGTAAAGGAGACAGAATTGGAAAGAACCTCAGGTTCAGTTGAGAAGACATGATGAAGCCACATCATGTCAATTAGTGACAAAACGCCATGTAAAGCACATGACAATTGAGTGGTTCAGACAGCAAGTACTAGAAGGGTTCACAGGAGAGAGCCAGCTCTGAGGGCTGAAGAGTCAGTCAGAAAACTCTTTAGGAAGGGGGTGGGCTTTAAAAGAACAAGCCAGACTTCACAGCGGGGGAGAAAAGCAGCCCTGTTCTAGTACAAAGAAACACTCTGAAAATAATAAATAACAGTAAGGTTGGAGGAGGAACGAGGGTAGAGTTTCAGCACAGAAAGTAATGCTGAGGTTAGTGGAGATGCAAACAAGTATCAGAGAAACAGAGGATGGAAGCGCCGAAAGAGGTGTATGCAGCTCGGATGGGAAGCTCGAGAAGGCTGCCTCTGAGAGGCAGTGGTGATGGGCATGTCTGATATTAATCAGGGGCTGGATTCTAAACATGCGGAGAAAGGCAGAAGGGAAAGAAGGAAGGATAGGGACCTGAACGAGCTGCCCAAATCTGCCACCCTTATGATGGCTGAGAGAAAGGAATGGAAAGGAATGAAAACGAATAGTGGTAGCTTGTTAATGCACCACGGAGCAGGCTGACCGCATCAGAATGTGCAGGGGAGAGATCAAAGGAGCCAAAAAGAGAAGAGAAAGCGGAAGCACCAGTCATCATTATCAAGCTTGGTCAGACAGCATGAATTCTCACTCCAACAAAGCCCAACCCATGTTGCCTCCTTCTACTGCCCCTACCTGCTTCCATCCCAACACTGTCTCTGATCTTGGGGACCACATCCATGGGGAGAACTGCACAGTGGTTACCAGCAAGAGCTCTGGAGCCAGACCAACTGGGTTCAAATTCAGACTGCCATTTAGTAACCCTGGAGAGTCATTTTAAATCTCTGTGCTTAAGTTTCTCGAGCTGTGACATGGGAGTAATAAAACTGAACTTCTTTCATATAAGGTTTAAGTGAGCTGATACATAAAAGCTCTTAGAATAATGTCTAGCACACAACAGCACTCAACAAATGCTGGTTCGTCTTACCGGGTTGAGTGCATGGAAGAAGAACAAAAACCTATGTTGGGTATACTGAGGTCCCAGAGCCACCAAGCTCTGTGGTTTTTATGGAAAAAATTCTAGGTGTTTGGCAGCCTAACTTACTGGCTCCTATCTTGGCAGGGGTCAGGCCTCTGTGACTTCCAGCATCCTACAGGATCTTCCCTCAGACAGAGGGGAGGGTGTGAACTAGAGGAGCCTGAATACCAGGCACTGCACCCACCATTCAGCTGCAGGGGGAGCGGAGGCAGCTTTCAACACCTAGTGGGACAGGGGGATTTTTTTCTCTAGTCTCAGTTCCACCACCTCCTATCCCGGATAAGATGTGGACTCTTTAATCCGGCCCTAACCAGTTCCTGACGTCTTCTGTCTCTGTGCTTTGCTGTTTGTAGTAGGTATCTCCCGATATCCATTCTCTCCTCTTCCTATTCCTGTTACTCCAGGCATCAGGATGGCCAGCTCCATGACAACACTTTCCCGGTTTCTTTCTCATTGGTCACACTAGTGAGATTGAGCAGAAATTCTGGGGTGGAACTTCTAGGAAACCGTTTGCCATCTTCGCACTTTCTCCCTGTATTCTGGCTTCCTGACTGAAGGAAAATGTGAATGGCTGCAGTCCTATAGGCACCCTGCACCTTCAGAACAGAGGGCAGGTGCTGAGAACAGCTGAGCAGGATGAAGCAAGTCGATCCCAGTTAACACTGGGAGTCCCTGTGCCAGTGTTGGATTGACTACCTCTGAACTTGTTTCTTAAAAACAAAACAACAATCACCAAAACAAAAACAAAAACAAAAACAAAACCCAAAACTCCCTTATGTAGGCAAATGCTGTTTTTGGTCTCCATGACCAGCACCTGCATGCACTCCTAATTGCCACCTCGGTGTCTCTCTCTGGAGCACGGACTTTCCTCCAGCCTGGGCTGGGCTACTCATCCTTACTGACTTGGCCTGAGCGGCACCTGCACAAAATCTTTTCCGATCATGCTCAGTTGTGCTCTTAGGGAATCCTGAGCGCCACAGAGCACGCATCACTCTTTCTCTGATTACTGGGCAGGTTTGGGGCCTCCCAATTCCTTGACAGTGGGAAACAGCCTACTTGACTTTGTGGTTCCAACTCCTACATGGTTCCTAACACACGGAAGGCCAAAATGTATGTTAAATGAATCTAATGGAAAGGATATACAGGTGCCAATCACTGGCACTTATTGATTTGTCTTGGCTTTCAAGAACGTGTGATTTGAAGAACATAAAACGGAGATAATCTCAGCTGCACAAGGCCCTTTGTTTTATTACTGATCTGAACACAATCTTGGGCATACAGTATCTGGGACAGTGGCCCACTCATTATAACTGTGTCCTTCCAGTGAGGGCTCTGAACACAGTTCTGTCCAACAGTGGGGCTCAGCGGGAGGTGGATCATAAATGCTCTAGGTAAGAGGGCTCTGCAGCTGTCAATTCCACATATGAAGAAATGACCATCAGAGGGATGGCATTCAACACCAGGGCACCTGCTGTATGCCATGCAGTGATGAGGATCATGGACATGCATGTGGGCTGCCTTAATCCTCACAACCATTTGGTGAGGTGGCTGTAGTGCAATGCCATTTTCCTGATAAGGAACTGGAGATGTAGAGGAGTTAAAGAACCTGCTCACCAATGGTGCTGTTACCATTAGACAGAAGAAAGTAGTTTTGGTGTGTTATTGCACAGTAGGGTAAAAGGAAATGACAAAGGTTGGAGACAAATGGTTAGCTTGATTTAAATCTTACACAATGCATACACATACAGAAATATTTATTACCTGCTTCTCCATCAACATGTGCACCTTTCATGTTTCTATGTACCATTTAAGAAATACGTTTAGGGTTATGGTGCAGTTCAATGTCAGAGTGCTGCCTAACATGTGAGAGGCCAGGGTTCCATCTCCAGCAATGCATAAACAAAAAGGAATAAATCTAAATACAAAACAACAACAGACTTGCCCAAGGTCATTTGGTAAGGGGAGAGGCCAGAATTTTGACTCAACTCCGCCTAACACCGGCTCTTGTCACTAACCTGTGGGCACTGACTGTGCTGAATCAGAATCACACTCCCAGCTGTCTAAGTTTCCTGAGAGCACCTGAGGTGGAGGCTCCAGCCAGGGCCAGCACCGGGGGCCAAGGTGTGGGGAATGAAGTCATGGCACAGAGTGGCCAGGAAGTGGCCCTGGGGAGAGGCATCTGTCTTCCTGCTGGCCCTGGCTGCTTGCTCTTAGGCAGGGGGGTGATGTGGGAGTGTGAAGAAGAAAAGACATTAAGAAAGGCGAGAGCCCTCAGCACCACCTGCTTGGCCTCCTGCCTCAATGTCCCGTGCTCAGCACTCTGGGCTCATTACCCTCAGCGACTTGCTCTGTCTACTCTCTGTGCTCAGCATGAGCCCAGCACCAGGAACTCATCTTCAGCTCCCTCACTGCTTGGGAGCTGCCACTCTTTTTCTTGGGCTGGCACTGGGAGGTGGCCAGCCAGGGCATCCCCTTGCCATGAGGCCAACAGGTTCCATCTGCTCCCATTTCATTCCTCTGCTCTCCTCCCTCTGCCCAGGAAAGCAAGGCAGACACCTAGAGAGGGGCTTAGCCTTGAAGTTCAAACCTCTGAAGCTACAGGGGCTCCTTTAGATCCCTGTGGGGGGAACAGCAGCCATGCTGAGATGACAAGAACAAGGGAAACCGTAGCCCACAGTGCTGCCTGGGGGTGGCACAGGCTGTGGAGGAAGGAAAGGTGAAGGATGGGTACAGGCTGGCACATCTTCCTGCCTCTTTTACCCTTTGACCAAAACAAAATCCTTCTGGCTTTCCCAACTGAGAGAAACGGAGTTTATAATTGAAAAGCCCAGAGAATTTATTGCCGTGGAGATGAGGAAATTTAAAACTCATAACCATCCTGCAGGCCAATAGATCAGGCAGATATCCATCCTATTAGAATAACTCGTCTCTGCAGATATCCATCTTATTTCACTAAATGGTTAAGAAGGCCTCGCCCTGTATCACGGAGACGCTGTGGATGGTTTTTTGCTCACCTTCCAGAGTGCATACTCCAGCCCATTTTGTTTCCTCTGTTGAGATTGGCCTCAGAATTACAAACTGCCGAGAGGCAGCAGAAGTTTTAAATTAAGCATTCATGGGCGTAGGTGAGCTCAGGGAAATGATGGCGGGTCGAGAGGCAGCCAGGCAAGATTTAGTGCCTCCTGTGTGTGGGGAAAGCCAGGCTCTTCAACAAGTCTGGATCAAGCCTGGGGAAGGGGGCACAGGGAGAGAGAGAGAGCATAGAAAGAGGTCTAGGGAGGAGGAATTTAAAAGCTCTCTGGTCAAAGGGCAGACATGCTGCATGATAAAATGAAAATTATTGGAGACTTTGAACCACGGCTAATGCCAACCTCCGTGCAAGGCATAAAATATGCATCCTGATGTGCAGAATGATATATGTGTGAGGTGGGGACCTCGGCTGGATACAAAGCCAGGTGCTCTGTGCTTGGCTTCCCTCTGGGCATTTCCGGACTCCATCTCCTGGGTGAGTTTGGCATTAGCAGCACTTGCCATAGATACAGTGCAGCTCATGCTGTCTTTAATGTCACTGACCTCTGTCACCTCTGAGGGCCCCTATAGGAAGGACTCCCTTCCTCTCCACTCTGGTTTACCCTAGGACGAGAAGAAATTGTTTCTCTGTTCCTTGCCTTCCTGCCACTGGAGGGCTGAGCCCTGGAGTAGGCCCAGAGACTGGATCCATGGCACTCTGTGCAAGCTTGCCTGTGACCGCTCTATCTGACCACTGCATGGGTCACTCACTCAGCCCCAGAAAGGAGGCCTGGGGGACCACAGATGACTTCCTAATGGCGGCCTTAGTGGTAATCGGCGGTGTTGGGAAGACGGGCAGCAGCGGGCCCAGTTCTCTGGGGGGCAGCCCTCTGCACTGGTCATTCCCATAACCTTGTTTTATTTTCTTTTATTGCAGTGTGGCTCCAGTGTGTGAGTAATAAAGCTCTGACTGCTGTGTTCACAGGCCTGGGGTTGGGGAGAGCTCAGCTTGCCAAAGTAGGGCAGTGTGGAGAGGGGGTCCCAAGCAGGGGGCTGATTTCAGCAAGAGCATCCCAGGGTAGCAATACCAGAGGATCCTTTCCTAGTTTGAAAAGCCCTTTGATGGCCTGCAGAAAAAAGGAGCCACTCTGGAACTATAGCTTCTCCCTGGCCTGCCATTTATCCAGGATCCCCATCCTCTGCTTGCAGTACCTGCAAGCCTCCCTCTCTCCTGCAAAGAAAAACTTCATCTCTCCGCTGCTCTGTTCTGCCTGGTGCTCCTGGGCTGGCCCCTTTCCCCCACTGCTCATAAGGTCCACTTCTGTCCATTGAACAATTTTGTGTTCTAGTCTTTCAGGTAGTGAGGGAAAAGTATTACCTTCCTAAGTGACTGGCCTCCTGCAGCATTTTTCCTTGAACCCTGAGAGCCATTCAGACCCCTGATGGGAGGAGGGCAGGCAAAGAGAGAGTATTACCTGCAGGGCCTCTGCCAGAGGTGGGGATAGGGCAGAGCTCTTCAGCCAGCAGCCTTAGGAAATGGAAGTGCTAGAGCGGTTGAGGGCTGGAGAGGGTCTCCTGAAGGTTCAGGTGCAGGCTTGTGTGGGATAAAAGAGGCTTTAGGGAGGAGAGAGGAAGCTAGCTGGCTCACTGCCACGACAAAGGGTGCTAGTTTCTTGCAGCCCCAAATGGTTTATAAACACAGAACCTTTGCCAAAACATGTCCCTGTCTATTCTGAAAGCCTTAAAACCCCCATAATTGCCACTATAATGAGATTCTTTAAAGAGCCCCTCTTCCACCAACTGTCTACACCACTTACTTAAGCTAGCTACGTCCTACTCAATAAAAATACATTTGCAAATGCTTTTATAAAATTTATTTTATTTAATACCAGTTTAAGAAAATTATGTATAATTCAGCAAGTACTTCCGTATAGTAGAAACTAGCAATAAACTAGAAGTTCCTAAACAGTAGGTGCTGGGTTGCCTCAGGGGACTCACCAAGGTAACACTGAAGTCCCAGGGGGAAGAATTTTCTGGCACAAAAGTAGGGTGGGATACAAGTCTGGCATTCCAGGCACAGCCCATCGGGCCAGGCTTTGGACAAAGAGATGGATTTCGTCTGATTTCCCTTGACGGACGAGTTGTGTTCAGCAAACAGCCCGGCATGCAGCTGTCACTCTGATGCTGAGCTCTGACAGGCATCGATCAGGCTGCAGTGTGAGCATGCAGACATACACAGGCCTCATCAACATCCCCAGCTTGGAAGCAGTTCTGTCTGGGGTCATGACAGCTTCCTGCCCCCACCCCCCGCCCGCCCCATGGATGCTGCTGAGAGGGAGACTGCACCAACGGAGAAAAGAACCTGGATGGAACTTCTTCCAAATACCCATTCCTGGGTGAGAAAACAAGGGGCACTGAAGTGGAGTCCAGAAGGGAGGAGACAGATGCAGCCTTGACAGACAAGCTGCCAGGATGGGAGCTTACTCAGATAGCTGAGATGAGCAAATAGGGGCACCAGGCTAACACCAGGCATAAATGGCCTGTGTTCTGCAAGCCTGAGCAGAAGAAATGGGCCACTCTAGGCTTCCCTCCCTGCCCAGTAGCTATGCCTGATGCTGTCCTAAGGCCTAGGAAATTCCACAACATTTCATGGAACCAAGGGTCATTTTATCTCCCTCCCCAATGCAGACGTCCTTCTCGTACTTCTGAAAGATCAATTTCTATCAAGTATTGCAGTAACTAGGAATTCTTCCGGAAGAGCCTAGCTAGCTGTTAGGGCAACATTCCATTTCTAGCAAAAAGCCACTAACCTGAACTGCTTCCTACTGCTTTCTAAGTTTTGTATTCTGGAGCAATCTGGAACAAATCTCATTCTTTTTTCTTATTTACCAGTGGGTGACTTTGTGAAAGTTCTCTGAGCCCAAATACCACCTAGCTCAGAGGGCTGCTTTGAGGACTAAACATGAAAAGATTTGTCAAGTGGCCAGTACCATGCTTAGCAAGAAGCAAGCACACAAAGGTGTCCATCCCGGCCTCCCTCCACCTACCAGCCATGGCACTCTAAGGTTTGCTGGCCCTTTCCTTCCCTCCCTAGTGATTTCCATTACTCACTGGACCTGGAGCCCAGATTCTATACCACAGAGGTCCCTTCCTAGGAATGCCCCTCCACTACATCAAGAATCCTCTACAAATGCAATGCTAGAAATGGAGCACAATATCTCAGATATAGTTTAAGCAGTACGGAATAATTTCTTCCTTTGGTCTATACTATTTCTCTATGAATGCAATTTTTATCAGTCATTTCACACAGTTGTTAGCATGCAGTTTATAGTAAACAAAACCCCCTGGGGTAATTTTCAAATGAATTGCTGTCAAGCTAGGTCACCTTCATCTTGTAATTGTGTAACTGATTTTGGAACTTAAACACAGGACTTGGCATTTGTTACAACTGGTAAAGTACATTTCACTTTGTAAGATGCAGTCCATCTCTGTATACCTGTAAGAAATTTTGAACCTTGTTTTTTTTATTCTAACAGAAAACAGTCTTATTCATATCAAATGCCTTTTCTGGGCCTCTGCCTAAATCTTTGGAAAGGTGGGCTCACAGCGGAAACATAAACCTGCATGGTGGCTCCAAGATGCCCCATGTGTAAGGATTTGGTGACACCATCAACAAGGAAGATTTCTGTGCTGGGAGCCTGTGGCAAGCTGTGGAGGCAGAGCACACGGGGCATTAGCAGATAAGGGCCAGGCTGTACTACCCACTGGAGAACCTCATCCTCCTCCTTCAGACTAACTCGAAGAAAGGCTTTCCCCTAAGTGAAGCTGCTGCTACCCATGTGGCTCAGATGGATCTGGTGTGTCTACCCTCATGATGGAGGTGAGGCAGAGAGGAGCTCCAGGAACAGCTAGGAAATGATGCTCTCCCTCAGCTCGGAGGCTGAATTAGGCCGTCCCCTCCTGGAGCCCCTCATCTCAGCAGTTCTGCCCATCTTGGAACAATGGTTCTCTCAAAGAACAATAGAAATTCTCTGGAGAAGACTGGTTGGGTCACAGGTAGGTGGCTGTGGGAATACAGAAAACGACCTTGGCAGAAGCACAGAAAGTAGATTTGCAGGTGACATGATAAATGGGAGAGATCCGGGCCCAAAGACCAAGGGAAAAGTATGTGTAGAATGACCAAAAATTCAGCAAAGAACTTGAGGCTAATGTGATTTTTTGCATTGATTACTCCTGGCAAAACTGCTGGGGCTAGGATGGACTCATAAACTCATGTGGGGTCCAGCTCCCCAGATTTTACGTGGTAATTAGATCATCTTTCTGGATGGTTTACCGGCAGTGAGTGAATTCCCTGTTACACTATGCTAACTGAATTGCTGAGATCAGTGAAGGTGAACTTTGCAAGACCTTCTCTGTTCAGCCACCAGGGGCAATGCTGTAAGGGTGGGTCCTGTAGGAATAAGGGGAAAGTGGAGGAACCACAAGGTACCAGACTCTCCCATATGTTGTTCTTTAGGACCTGCTGGATCACACTGACCCGTCTTGTCTTCAAATGATATAAAAATGTACTTAAGATAGCCAGAACACTTTTTTTTTTAAACAAAAACTCTTGGTCTCCAGAAAGGTGTTCAATTGTAAGAAAAGGGTGATTGAGCAAAGTTAGTGCTCCGTTCCTCTTCCTTTTCACTCCTCCTGACTAGCTTGCACACACTCCAGCTCAGCGTTCTGATGGGAGCTGCGGTTCTGAGGCACCTGCTCCAGCCACTGAGATCCATTTTTCTTGGTTCAGAATACAGTGCTGTCTGGGGAACCTTTCTGCTGCGTGTGTTCACCCAGACTCACGTTTCAGTCCACTTTTCATTTGATGACTCTAAGACACAGCTCAGAATCCCTTTCACCTTCACGTTGCCCTTGAGACCCACTGCTCCCTGGACTCTGCTGTCTCTCTCTCCTAGCACACTGGGGCTCTCTGGCGAAGCTATTCCTGAAACAATGATTCATTATTATCATCCCCATTTTATGGATGAGGAACCTGACATTTAGAGTAAAGTGGTTTAGATCTAAGGCCATGCGGCTAGTAAGTGACATGGCCAGAGTCCAAGGTAAATTTCCCATTCCCAAGTCCACACTGCTCACCAGCATGGCATCCTGCTGCACTGCCACATCATTGGGCTCAAAGCTCCTCCAGTCTTCCAACCTTGTTCCTTAGCTGAAGGACACAGGAGGTGACTGGTGAGCCCATGGGAGGAACGAAAAAAAGGGAACTGTGGCTCTTGTGTCAGAATGGCACCCGAAGAGGAAACTGACGCTGCTGGGAGGCCATAGGGATCAGGGTGGAAGGCATCTTGGGGAATGAGCAGCTAAGAGAGCAGGGTTCCAAGGGCTGGAATGGTGGCTCGGTGGTGGCAGTACTTGCCTGCAGTGCTTGCCCAGCATGCATGAGCGCATGGATTCGAGCCCCAGCACCCCTGTGCACAACCGAGTGTTGGAGCAACGAGGGCCATATAAAAAACTCCAGAAAAATTGATTCTCTCTCATTGTCCTTCTCTCTTTGGGAGGGGGAGGAGATTCCAGAAAGATGGACCAGCTAGAGGACTCGACAGAGTGACATACCAGTCATGGAGCAATCCACAGCATTGTAAAATTAGGGCCTGACGGAAAGAGAAGATTCCTCAGGTTGTTTGGCTCCTATGAGGGTAGCAGAGAAAACATGTGACCAGAAAAGAAGGGCAGGGAGCAGACTTCAAAGGGTAAAGACCCCTGGCCTTATGTTCACTCCCAGGAATGACTGCAGGGACACAGTATCTGCCAGGAGCTCCAAGAGGCTGCTGCAATGCTGCAATCATATCATTCTCTAAAGATTCTTTGGCAGACAGAAAGATGGACAAACAGCAATGTGAAGAACTGGAATAAGGAGTTGCAAACTGAGAGCATTCTCTCACTAACTGAAAGTGCACTGCCCTGGTCCAGAGGGGCAGATATGATACACAGGATGTGATGATTATTTATTTGGAGAACTGACACTCACAGCAACAGGGATGATACACATACACCCTGCATGGTCACTTAAGAATGATATTGGACCTCTCCTAACAGCTTTCTGCTATCCTGTGCACCCCCGTAAATAAAAAATGAGTCCCAGCAATGGTCTCCCCTAACCATGCATCTGGCCAGGCAACTAGAGACTCATTCTTCAGGGGCAACACCTATCCTCCTTTCTATGTTCCCAAGGCTATTACCAAACAGGCTGTGTGTTTCCCCAGTTCATTCTACTCTTTCCAATCAGAGCTAATTGAACCACTTAGCTCAAAGACAATAACATTTGTTGTTTCAAGCCATTAAGAAATGCGTCTCAGTTGAGGTGTTATGCATGAGGCCTGCTACAGGATAGCAGTAGAGACTCACATACAAACATACCCACAACTGTAAACTCATGAAGAAATCTTGCAAGTGTAGTCATCAAATTAGCCAGTCTTTCTCAACAGGGTCTCCTGAATTAAAAAAAGAACAAAAAATGGCTGCCAGTTCTAATTTGGGGCCTGGAAACTGCAGTTGTGGTCTCAAGGCCATCAGAGATTCTGTTGCTTGCATACTATGAGGTTCAGACAAGAATGTGTAAGAGAAATAGAGAAGAGACTTCAGCTTCCACACTTGGTGACAAGAATCTTTAGGGGAGGAAGTAGGAAAGAGGGAAAAAGGAAGGCACCCCCACCCCCACCCCCATCCTGGGACACATGGCACTGCTTTCTGCAATGGCATTCCACAAAGGGAAGGTCCATGTAGGATACCAAGTTGGTATCACCAAAAAGAACACCCTCTCTTATAGGCTCAACACAAATCCCAAATGGTCTCAGGAGGAAGAGGAGAGGGCTCAGGGGAAGCAGAGCTAAGGTGAGGGCAAGAGATCAGAGATGTTTGCTGCTCTGGTTCTCATGGATTCTGGTGAGGAAGAAAGGCTACAATGAAGAAGGGGGTGGGGATAAAACAATGACAAGCGAAGAAAGATGAGGAAGTGGGGTGTAGGTGGTGTGAGAAACAGAAAGTTCAGTGGTCCAATTTCAGAATATAGTAGTTAGCTTTAATTGGGATGTTAAGAAATTTCTCTCATATGTGGAAACTAGAGGAAAACCTAAGCAAGATTGAAAGTTAGTCAAGTTTATTTAATAGCCCCACCAAATCTGAAGTAACACATTAGCTATGGAGACTTAGCTATGAAGGGGCAGTGGGAGAGAAAGGGAGGGTGGGGAGGGAGTATTTAATAATGTAGAGTACATTTGACTCCTATGAGGACCCAAAATATATCCAGACAGGCACATAAATCTAGTAATCTCAATATGTAAACTACATGTATAGTAACTAATTTCTTTCAAGAGAGAGAATCAATTTTATTTTGTTTTTCAAGTAGTCTTCATTGTTCTGACACTTAGTTGTGTACATGGTGCTGGGGTTGGAATTTGGGTCCTCCTGCATGCCAGGCAAGCACAGTAACTCTGAGCCACCACTCTAGCCCTGTGGAGTCACTAATTTCTGTAACTTAGGGGAACTACAGAGGAGTCATGAGATTGGGGATGTGGGGGAAGAGGGGTAGATCCTGGACAAGGATCAGGTTAAAGCAACGATGTCAATATGTATACCTGTATGAAGGCAAACCAACCAATTCCTTCAGTATGTAAGCTGATGCTAAACCAATTAAAAAAATCCAATTGTAGCCATTTTTAACTACAGCCCTTCCCTTTTAAAATTAGCCAAGCGTGTAGATTGTGAACCTGAGCTCCTCCCATCTGAGCAAGGGGCAGTGCTGTGTTAGGGATAAAAGGTGGATGGGCCTGCCCAGGTGCGCTCGCTTGCTTGCCTGGTTTGGTAGCATGTCCTCTGGCAGAAGTAAAGTTTGCCTCCTCCACTCACTTCTGCGCATGTATTTGGTTTTTTGGGGTACCTCAGTATTTCTAACAGCAGGAAAGGTGGGAAAGTGACCCCAGACTGATTTTAATGCTGTTGGCAGAAGGACAAGAATGTGCTTTGCCCCGAGAGTGACTTCATACAGTGAGTGAAACAGTTGGCGGTGCCACTTCTTTATGCCAATGTGACTTTAAGGAAAGCCACTTAAGTTCTCAGGGTCTGCATTTCCAGTCTCCAGATGGGGGATGGGATTAGATCTCCAGCTCCCTTCCGGCTCTCAAAGGCCCTAATTTCATTCTTGCCCCTGAATCTGAAAGATACACACTCAATTCCATGCCAGCCCACGTGGTCCTCTCCTGCTGGGCCCAGGGTCTGCACTGTCCTGGTGCACCCCCCCCTCATCTGACTTTTAGTGCTTCTGCACATCTAGTTTGTCTCTTTTTGAGCTCTAGGAGTGTGCCATGAGGGGTCATGCTTTTTGCCACAAGGCTCCCCCTTCGAGTCCCACTGAGTAACACCAAACCTAATCAATCATAGTTGGTATCTTTCTGGGGTCAGAGAGACCAGGAGAGATGCTACTGGAACAGACACAGGCAAATGCTAGACTGATCTTTAAAAGGGGTGAGGCTGGGTGTACATAAGCAAAATAAGGAAAGGTGAATTCTTTGAAACACAGGTAAGAAAGCTTGAAGTATGCCCAAACCAAATTCCAGAACCAGTAGGAATGCATCTTAAACCTGATTTTCCTCAGGGACAGAATTACTTTTGGAGGGTCAATGAAAGGGCACAAAGTGAGAACCACAAACTGAATTATTCCTTTTTCAATTACCTTTCAGCTCTTATTATCCGAAGGAGACAGTCCCAGGGTGCTGCTAATCTGTCTTTAGCATCTCTTTAACAAAAGAGGGGCAGAACTTTGTGGGCAAATGGGCTTTAGCCAGAACTTTTCTGTGTTCTATGAACTGTATTTATTTTTAAGGTTTCCTTTCATGGTCACCGATAAGCACCTTTTATGATAAGTGATACTTTTCCATTTAAGGAAATTTAAAAGTTATTTCAGAAAGAACAGAGTGAGTTAAAAGAATACATTAGGAAATAATAGCTGGTACCTGGCTTTGGCCAAAATACAAAGATTGATGGCATAAAAATATGTGCAAATTGGGAGATACTGTTAAAAATGAAATGGAGCTATGCAATAGCAGGGAAGGGACCACTTGGTGGCACTTAGGCTGCCTGATTCTATGACAATTCCCACGGAAAGGTCCACTGGTTGCCCAATCAACAGCCATTTCTGCCTTTTCTCCCTGCTGGTAGGGCGCCACCATTTTTCCCTGTATGCGGCAGCTTGGGAAAATGCTGAGAGCCTAAGTTATTTTGAATACCATGGGCTCCTTTAAAGAATAATATTTTAAAAGATATACAATAAAATACATAGGAATGTAAAATAAACCAATTTTATTGACAGAGTTACCAAAATGTTTTTTTTTTTAAACCCACTTCTAAACCCACTTCTATGGTTTTTTTTTTTTTTTTTTTTCAAAGAGAGAGGGACAGTGAGAGAGACAGAGAAAGAGAGAAACAACTTTATTTAGTTTTTTCGCATGGCCTTGGTTGCTCTAACACTCAGCTGTGTACGTGGTGCTGGGGTTTGAACCCGGGTCTTCGTGCTTGCCAGGCAAGCGCCGAAACCGCTGAGCCACCGCTCCAGCCCAAACTTCTATGGTTTGGATATCCCCTGAAAGCTCATGTGTGAGGCAATGCAAGAAACCTTAAAGATGAGCCCACCAGGGTCAGGGCAGCCTTAACGTAATCAGCACAGTGATTTCACTTGAAAGGGTTAACCAGGTGGGAACTTTAGGCAGGTAAGGTGCACCTGGAGGTGGATTAATTAGAGAGTGCCTTCCAGGTATACATTTTTGTCCTTGGTGAAAAGAATGTCTTCTCTGCTTCCTAGTTATCATATCCTGAAAGGGCTCTCTCCTCCACACTCTCCTGCCTTGATGTCCTGCTTCATCTTAGGCCCAGAGGAAGATGTGACCTCTGAAACAGTGAGTCCCAAATAAACTTTTCCTCTTGTCAGGTCTTTTGGTCACAGTGATTCAAAAAGTTGACTAAAACGGCCATCAAAATCAATATGTAGTCAATACACTAAAGTAAGATTCAGCAGCAGGTTTTAAAAACTACTATAATTTCAAAGTAGTAACAAGAGTCATAGCTACTCTAGTTTTATGATTATTTGTTGCTTACATTTAAGTTAAAAGGAAATGGCAAATTTTAGTTAGTGGTTAATAAAAAAAAAGACATAAGTTTTTTTCTATTTAAATTCATGAACCCAACAAATCTGTAGTTTTAGTCAAATGATAGAGTGGAGAGGAGAGGTCCCTTTCCTTGTTGTTTTTTTTTTTTTCTTCCCCTTTAAAAAAGCATAAGAAACTGTACTTCTGCCTCTGGAGATTGGTGTGTAGGCAGGCAATGCCTGGAGCTAAGGCAACTACTTTGCAGCCAATAAAGACAAATGTGATTTTGGCAGAATAGAAAGATGGAAGGAACTAGGGTTCCTGATGCTGAGGCTACATCTCAGTAAAACCAGCCCACACTGGAGCAGACCTACTTTGAGGCTGACTTTGTATGTGACATGATAAATGTTATTATTTAAACTGCTTAGAAGTTCTATTACTTGCAGCATAAAACACCTACAACCTAAAGTGACCCATGAAATTTTCCCAAATCTGCATATATCTTTTTCAACCTCCAAAATAAAAGTAGGTGGCTAGATCCTCTAACAGGAGCAATAGGGGTTGCTCAGTGCCCCAACCCCATCTCTGTCCGTCCTTCTTTTCAGCCTCTCAGGCTCCTCAGAAGAGCTGCTTAATGAGAACTGACAAGGTGGAGGCCACAGGACTATTGATGACAGGACAGAGAACTCTTAGCAAAGGATGCCACCCAGAGGGCTGGAGCAAGGCTCAGACCTCCACTCCTGGGGCATCACTGTAGATGGGAATGAAGAGGCAGGTTCATGCAAAGTCGTTCTAGAAAAGCAAGGACAGATAGGCGGGCACAGTAGTGAAGTCAAGAGACAGAAAGTTGAGGTTCTTAAGTGGTTCTGATCCAAAAATCAGGGCAGATACCACTCTAGTTCTTTACACTCTTTTGTATTTTCTTCCCCAGCAGCTCATATCTGCCTCCAGTTTCCATTCTATAGCAATGTGCAAATTTCTCAATTTGTAGCTGTAAATCTGATAGAAAGCTTGGAGAAGAATCAGACAGACCCTATAATCTCTGCTAATCCTGTAATCGGAAAGCTAAACCCAGGACACAAATGGATTTTCAAAATAAGGATTTCAGAAACTCAAATGGCATTAACAGGTCTCAGAGACAAATGTACACAACAACTGAGGGAGATTCATCAATGCAGAAACAGATACATTCCCATTCCTTCTACTCCATACACACTACCTGCAAAAACAAGACGGGATGGGAGGGGCTGATAGACTTCAAAGGATGAGAGCAAAGTCATCTCAAAAAGGTTCTTCTTGTCCTTCCTGGGAGGTATTTTTTTTTTTAAAGTTTCAGTTTTTTAAAAAATTAACACATATTGGGCTGGAGCGGTGGCTCGTTGGTTACAGTGCTTGCCTGGCAAGTGCGAGTACCTGAGTTTGAACCCCAGCACCACATACACAATGAAAGCCACATAAAAAAACTAAATAAAAAATTGTCTAAAAAAAATCAACACATATTAATTGTACATGTTTATGGGGTATAATGTGATTTTGGTACATGTGTATGTACACTGTATGATGATCATATCCACCATTTCAAACATTTATCATTTCTTGTAGCTCTCTGGAAATATAATGCATTATTAACTACAGTCATCCTACTGTGCCTAACTAATAATACCAGAATTTTTTAACACATAGGCTTACTGACCAACTTTCTCTATCACTGCCCCCACTTCCCCTAGACCTTCCTGAAGGTTTCCTGAAATTTTGAGTAAAAAGGCATAAAAGGTGGGAAGGGAAGAATGGGAAGACAGCTCTTTTTGTAATTCCAAACCCTTTCATTTCTTTTTTTTTTTTTTTTTAAGACAGAAGGACAGTGTGGGGGCGAGAGAGTGACAGAATCAAATTTTATTGAGTTTTTCACATGGCTTTCATTGCTCACTTAGTAGTGTATGTGGGTGCTGGGGTTTGAACCTGTGTACTTGCGCATGCCGGGCAAGAGCTGTAACTGCTGAGCCACTGCTCCAGCCCCCCTTTCATGTTCTTTGGTGCAAAAACAATGCATGGTTTTAAGCAAGGTAAGAACAAGGAAGCAAGAATGTTTAATCGTGTGTTGTATATGCATGGGTCCCACACAGAAGATACAGGGGTAACTAACTTTCAAGTCACTGGTTTCAGATTTGCTGCTCAGCTGACCTATTCCAGGGGACAAAGGTCTCTGGGAAGCAGACAGGGCTTCATTTTTCTGCAGAGCCTGTTTCTTCAGGAGCCTGCCTGTCCTTTTGTGGATGGACCTGAATACATCTTTCTGTACTTGTAGCTTGTGCTTGTCAGAGCTGCAAAGCTCCTTGACTGCTCAGAGTGGAGACATAATAACACACAGATCCCAACTGTCATTGTGGCCATGGGCACTCAAGAAGGGAGTTGGGGAGGCTGGAGCACAGTGGCTCAGCAGTTACAGCAACTTCCCTGGCATGTGCAAGTACATGAGTTCAAACCCTAGCAAAATGTACACAATGAAGTTTCCAAGCAACAAGTCACATGAAAAAGTAAATAAAAATGGATTCTTTCTCTCTCTCTCCCTCACCGACCTTCTCTTAAAAAAAAAAAAAAAAAAAAAAAAAAAAAAAAAAGGGAGCTGGGTCTGAGAAAAAACTATTTCCTTTAACTGATGGGAACATTTCTTTGGGTTTCCTTTTCCAAGTTTCTAAAAGTGAAAGCAATGAGTCCAGGGTAATCTTTGACTTGGGTCAATATCTTTGTTCCTTTCTGGGAGTAAATGCTCCTCAGAAGTGCTGGTATGTGAGGGGTTGCTCTGAGTCCACTAAAGGACACCTTACGCCTACTGGCTTTTGTCCCCAGATACAGCCTTTGACAGGCCAACAGCCTCTCTCTACCCTACCCCTCTCCTAGAGGCTTCCAAAACATAAGGAAGGGGTGGTGGTGATGTGTTGTTCAGTGGTAGAACATTGGTTCAATCCCCAGTACAGGGGGGAAAAAAAAATCACACTGTCCTACTTAATGCACAGTATATAGTCAATGCTGAGGGCTTACTACATACACATTATTCATGATGGGATAACTATGGGCCGCCAAGTTTTAATCATATTTTTTATCCTAAGAGTTAGAATCGGGCCCCTTGATCAATATATTCAAAATTAGCACAAATGAAACAGAGGGTTTAACATGACAGACAGGCACAGTGGTATACTTCTATAATCCAGAGACTCAGGAAGTTGAAACAGGAGGATTGTGAATTTGAGGCCAGCATCAGCAACTTATGAGACTCTGTCAGAAAATGAAAAATGATGGGGGATGTAGCTTAGTAGTAAAGCACCCCTGGGTTCAACCCTCAGTTACCACAACCAAAAGCAAAAATCAGAAAACAAACAAGAAACAAATGCCAAAGGAAAAAAAAAAAAAAAAGGAAAGGAAAACAAATAAGAGAGACAGTCAGATGGAGACAGCAGTGGTGGGAGCCATCTCCTTTGACGTTAAAAATGGGTCAGGGCTGGTGTTGGGGCCAATGGGTGGCTTCCTATCAGAGTGGTAATTCTTCTTGGTTCTCAGTTTGAAGAAGAATCTTACTCTGCGGCTGTCAAACGAACAGGAAGCAAAGCGTGGCTTTGATTAGGAAATAAAAAATGGCCTGGGGGAGAGAGAGGGTCCATATTAAGCAAAATGAGCAGTGGCAGTGTGGGAAGTACAGGCTACAGCCTACTCAGATTGTAGGTTCCAACTAGAGAGAAGAATGAGAATGTCCCCAATGTCAGTTGGTCTGTCAGTCTGTCCATATTTACATTGTCTTTTTCGCTTCCTCTCTCTTTGGAACACACACAGCCCTGAACAGATCTCACTGACCAGCACTTGGAGGCAGACTGCCAGAGTCAGGGGAGGAAGGACAGAGCTCAAGTTACTCTGTGCATCTGGGATCCCAGGATGGTCTCCTCTGGGGAGGGATCCCCAAGGGCTCTGTGCCAGCTCCAAAACACCACCAAGTGGCTGGGCCAGAGAGGACGTTTGCGGGGGAGGGAGAGGACCCTGTCCAGCTCAGGCATTGCTCATTTGCACAAAGAGCCTTTTTAGAGTTATTGGCTGGCAGGGCTCCTCATGGGCTTTTTTCAGTGCTTATACACTGAATACAAATCAAACAGTCTCACTGGGCTGCCACACAAACTGGCCACAGACACCAAGCAAGAGACAGAGAATGAGGGTTTCTCTCGCCAGTCTGCCAGTGTCCGGGCATCATGGGAGGATAGCCCTGGTCCTCAGCTGGTATCCTCACCATGGCAGTGGCTTCATCATCAGAAGCAGATCCATTTCAGTTTGCTTCAGTCTATTTCAGAGAAATAGTTTAAAGTAGGCTAAGACAAAAAGTTTCCAAGAGTACCTGCTTAGCATTTTGGGCTGGTAGTGAAGCAAAAGAAACAAGATAAGAATTTATGGCTACTGGGTAGAGTTCTAGGGTAAGTGAGAAAAAGGTTCAAGGTAGTCAGGGTACCTTTACTTAAACGGAAATAAACAAATCTACCTGTCAATTCTGGCTAAATTTAGAATTCTATGTGACAGAAGCAGTTAAGTGACAGAGAATATGTACACTAACAGACTAGCCAGCCAATAAACTGGGGGCATTTATTTCAAGCCTGCTCTCTAAATCTGATAGAACAGATGAGGGTTCCAGCTCCTTTATTTCATGTTCAATTACCCCCAGATCCTCTAAAGGATATAAAGCTAATCACCACTGGAACTATCTGCATCTAAAAACATGGACAGAGAGCAGGCTGGAGGCTGGGTGCATCTAACTCCCAAACACTCATATCCTAATGAAAAGGGAAAGCAGCATCCAGGAGCCTGGGTGTTAGCCAACTCATCCATCCCTTGTTTGATGACTCACTGGGGAAACCAGCAGTGTGAGCTCTGGGCTGGTTCTCCTGGCCATCCCAATGTTGCACTCCCCTCCACATCTAAAGGTGAACTGCTGGTCCTTTTATTTGAGGCTGGTCAGATCAGTGACTGACAGACAAAATTCCAGCCCACATCTGAACTATGGACTGAATCTCCTTAGATGGGCAAATGAATATACTGAGGAGCCCAAGTTGCTAGGCCAGTACAGGATGGCAAAAAAGACTGATAATAAATTGGAACTAGGATGACTCTAGCCATACCTAAAGCTGCCAGGAACAAAACCAAAAACAAACAAAAAAGCTGGCAAGAAATGCCCGAAAATAGGTCTGGGGATATAGTTCAGTGGAAGAGTGCTTGCCTAGCATGTGTACAACCCTGGGATCGATTCCTAGCACAGGGGAAAAGAAGATTGCAAGTAACTAACTTATTATGCAATGCAGCTTGGTGGCCACAGATGATGATCCACGAGGAAACAACAAATCAAAGACGCTGGCAGGGAGAAGGCAGCACCAACAGGGCACTTTCTATCAACCAAGGAGCTAAAAATGGCTCAAAGGCCATGGAAGAGAAGGAAGGAGAAACCACACAAGAGCCAGGTGTGGTGGCCCATGCCTGTAATCCCAGAGCCCTGGGAGGTAGTTCAAGGCCAGCCTTGGCAACTTAGTGAGACCCTGTTTAAAAAAAAAAGAAAAGAAAAAGAAAAAGGCCCCCTGAGGTTAATCCTACAAACAACAAAAAAAATTAAAAAATCATACATAAGAGGACACCAAAGCCTTCAAGCCAATCTGCATACATGAAAGACAGAGAAAGTTCCAAGTCATGTACAGGTCTTAGGTTCAGCCAGAAATTCCACATGGTAAGTGTCAAAACCATGTTTCCATTTTATTCACACTTTCTAAATGCTAAGTTTTTCTTTGGAGCTTGGAGCTGCTCAGTAAGGGGCCCAGGAATATTCCTAGAGGAAAGGCCCTAAATCATGTGACTTTTTTTTTTTTTTTAAATTTTTGGGACACACCCACAGTTGAGGGAAACGGAGTCACAGAAAGAAACATCTTCCTTCTAGGCAAAAGGAAAAGAAAGTCAGTGAAAAAGCAGAAGGCCCAGGGGTCATGGGCTCCATGTCACACTCAGCACTGAGCTGTTTGTTGTAAAATTAAGATTTTGTTGATGGAATTATTTGTTCTTTAGTCACCCAAATCTTAGAGACAGCTAGTAGAGAGGGTAGTCTGGACAGAAGCTCCTGGGTTCTTCTCCTCACCAAACCCAGTGACTGCCCACTGTGCTTGAGCTCAGGCTCAGTGGGATATTTATAGCTGCCTTTAAATTTACCCAGCTCGCCATAAAGCGAGGTAATGGGGTGCCCTTTACTGCTGCTAGTGGTGATTGTCCTAACATTCTTTAATTAGCAAAAAGCGTTGGCACAGCCACTTTCAAAGCATTTGATCTCACTGTCCTGGTGTTCCCTATTTCAGGCTCAACAGCCCCCACTCCCTTTGGAGAAAATGCACTTTAGCAAATTTGAAAATGACAGACATATGCATACAAGATTACTGATATGTGTCTTTGTACCTACGCACACTCTTCGGCTGGCTCCTCACATATTCAACTGCCAAAAACCTGTGCACCTTTATGATACGTCCACAAAACTCTCCTTCATGAATCTGTCAGCAAGGGGCTGGGAAACCAAATATTGAGGACTGAAAATACCTTAAGTCAAGTCACTGTGATCTTCCTTAATTTTTCCTGTCTTAAAAAAAAAATAAAGCTAGTAATTTTTTATCTATCTTTTCAAAGACCACCTGGCACCAGCCAGGGCTCTCCATACACCACTAGGGAGGCCCCAACTCTTATTTGTGGGCCACCAAATAACAGTTCAGGTTCCTCTGAACTAATTAAGGCACTACTGTGACCAAGGTGGAAACAAGATGAACCTTTGCTTACACACAGGTGTACACAATAAAAAAAAAAAAAGTAAATACATAAGATAATTCCAGCAAATGGTAAACGATGACAACAAGAACCAAACCATGTGATGTGACCAACACCAACAGGTGGGGCTACTTTCCACAGGGGAGTCATGAAGCGTAAAGTGAAGAGACCTACTAACGCAGCAGCCAGCCAGCCATCTTAAGATATAGGGGAAGAACATTCTAGGTAGTGGACAGAACCAAGCCCCTAGAGGGGAGAACCAAGTTAAAAGCACTCCAGGAGAAGAGAACCAGCGTAGCTGCTATACAAGTAGTAAGGCGGAAGACAGTAAAAGGCTAAGTAAGGGCAAGGCAGGTGTGGTGGCGCACACCTGTAACCCCAACTACTCAGCAGCCTGAGGCAGGAGGATCACAAGTTCCAGGCCAGCCTTGGCAACTTAGTGAGACCCCGACTCAAAATAAAATAAAAAGGGCTGGGGATGTAGCTCAGTGGTAGAGGGCCCATTGGTTCAGTTCCCCACTCTAGCCCCCACAAAATGGTTAAGAGCAGAGATACAGCAGGGGATGAAGGCCTGAGGGCCTGTGGATCATGGTGAGCAGATGAGTTGTTATTCAATTTATAAGGGAATGAGCATGCTAAGTAAATGTATTCCACACATAATCTCATATAATGTCACAAAGATCACTTTGGTTGATATGGCAAACAGACTATGGATGACAAGAGTAAAACCTATGTCTCGAACAGATTCCTTTCTTAGTTTTGAATAAATACTTTGTGATTTTGTGAGATGTTAACATAAGGGGAGGGTGGGAGAAGGGTATATGGAAAGTTGGAACCATGTTGGACCTGTCTAAAAGTCTAAAATTACCTAAAAGGAAAAAAAAATTAACTGTTAACAACAGAAAAACACTTAAAATTCTTTCCCGGCAACCCAGGGGCCTTGCGCCTGCTAGGTTAAGTGCTCTGCTACTGAGCTAAGTCCCTAGTCCCATTACTTCAAAATATGAATTAAGAATTAAAAGTTCTAAACTAGGTGCAAGAACAAGAACAAGAGCATAGGTGGGGATGGAGGGCTCAGTAACGGACTTTGGACAAAGTAATTTCTTTTCTATACTTGTTTCCATATTAGAATATAACAAGTATATCACTATCACTATTTGCCAAGATTGACTGTCATTTCCCTAACACCATGAAAGAAGTTAATTCCATTTACATGTGAAGGGTTTGAGGCGTGAAGAATTAACTTATATAGATATAGTATGTAAAAGAAGATCTTGGACTTGAACCCAGGTTTGTCTGACTCAAGAGATACTGCATCACTCACTACTATTAAAGCTCACTACTAACACTCACTACTGCACACATATATGCTTGTGTACTTTGTTTTTTAAAAGAGAGAGAAGGACAGTGAGAGAGACAGAATAAATTTTATTTAGTTTTTCATGTGGCTTTTGTTGCTCTGAAACTTTGTTGTATATATGGTGCTGGGGTTCAAACCTGCATCCTCGCACATGCCAGGCAAGCACTGTAACCACTGAGCCATCGCTCCCAGCCCTGCTCGTAGGAGTACTTTTATGCAATATATTTTTTAGAACTTGGTTTGGGGAAAAATATTTGCACTTCCCCAATCCAAATATGAATGATTTCATACTTACAAAAGGCAAATTGTAATTGAGGGCCTGGATGACCCCTGATAAATGATCAAATTTACACCTGAGATACCTGAAATGCCATTTGAGTCAGAACCTTCAGTTACATCTGTATCTGCTGGCTCTGATCTGGAGGTGTCCTTTAATCTTGAATGTAATCCTCTTTACATTTCTTACTTAGTTACAATTGAGCTAAACTTTGCAGCAATGCCAAAAGGTACTTTTAGTATTACCAATATGCTTAAATGTCTGAAGATCTTTGGGATATAATCTATAGACCACTTAAAGAGTGAGAAAAGGATTCAAACTGGGTGTGGTGACACACACCTGTAATCCCAGCAACCAGGAAAGATGAGGAAGGATTGCAAATTCAAAGCTGGCCTCAGCAACTTAATGAGGCTGTCTTGAAAAAAATAAAAATTAAAATTAAAAAAGGAAGAGAAAAAGAAGGAAGCAGAATTCTTGAATTCCTCTTGCCTGACTGCACTTCTCTGAGGGCCCTCTCCCCTCTCCCCTCTCTCTTCCCCATTGGGAGGAAGACTCAGTGGTTCTACTGCTCGAGGTTGGCTCTTTCATTCCTCAGAAGCAGGTAGGAGGAAGTCACCTGCTGGTTGCCGGATGTGGTCTCCCTTTTCCCCTTCTTCTTATAAGGTACATCATGGTTTAGAGTTTGGACCCTATACAGATTTGAGACTGAAACCTGGCTCTGCAACTGTAGTGGGTGGAAAGTGAGTCCCAGAAAGATGGGTCCATTAATCTCCAGAACCTGTTATCCCATTTGGAAAAAAGATGTTTGCAGATACAGTTATCAAATAAGATATTGAAATGAGATGATCTGAATTATCCAGAATACAAGAGTCCTCATAAGTCACAAACAGAAGAGAGACAGAAGAAAAAGAGGCAGTGTGATCACGGAGGCAGAGACTAAAGAGATGCTGCCACAAGGCAAGGAATGCCACCCAAATCAAGGGAAGATTCTCCCTGGGCTCTTGGAGGGAGTGCAGCACTGCCAGATAGTGAGCTTCCAGAACTGCAAGAGAATAAATTTGTTGTTTTAAATGTTTAAACAAATAACCAGGTGGTCATTTGTTACCATAGCCTCAAGAAACTAATACAGCCACTCATCATCAGGACCATTCTGTGATTCTGAGAAAGCTTCCTAAACCTACTTGCAAAAGGGGAAATCTAATAGTTCCTGTCTTGGAGAGTGGTTGTAAGGATTAAATGTGTAACAACATCGTGCCAAATACCTATTAACGACCCAGTAAATACTGCTACTAAATTTATTATATTGCTGTGTGTTTGCAAATAAAGAGGATAAGCCACAAGGGCTTGGGATGGGCCAGTGAACCTGTAGAGGGGCATTTTCAAGGCACCTGGCTGGACCTTTCTGGTCTGCCTGACCATATATAGGTAACCATGTCTACAATGTGTGGCAAACCTGTCTTTCAAGAGAAGAGGCAGCAGGGTAGTTGGGAGGTTTTTCTCTTCATTCAAGCCTGGCAGCCCACAAACTGTTAAGCCCCGAAGGAAAGGCCTGAGCATTTTGATGGCTCTTTGTTATGCTTATTAACCATCTGGTCCCTTCTTCAGCTGTGGTATCTGAAAATTGCTCTGGATAAGACCTGTAAAGACAATGCTTCTCTACCTATTCTTCTGACTTCCTTAAAGAGCACAGACCTTAGGGAACACAACAGTGGAATCTCAGGGAACTCAGAAGAGGGGGTAAGTAAACAGCTGTGTTGGTCTGAATCACTGGCTCAAGAAAGAAGAAAAAAAAAAAAGCCTTTCCCTTTGACTGTGGGCATAGCCCAGTTTCACTATGGGATCATGGGCAAGAAAAAAAAACAACTTTACAATGAACAGAAGCTTCTTGACCAGGTGACCCAGGCAGGGTATTTAAACATTTGGGTGGAAATGAATGAGAGAAATATAGACACCATGTGCTCACTGCTTTGAGTAAGAGGAGGTGACTATTTCTGCATAGACCATTTCTTACTGCTTTGATATTACTAATTCACCAATTAAGATCACTTCTTTCCCCTTTGAAGGGGAATTTCCATACCGTTTTTCTTTCCTTCTTTTTCTCAGATTCCTTTCAAGGTTGCTCTTGTTCCCACTGTTGCCACTGATGGACCTCCTTTAAGGGCCCAAAAGCCTACTGGAGGCAAGATGGTACCTTGCCACTCGTGGTAAACCCTATGAGGCATTATGGACATCTAGTGGCTGCTCAGAATAATGCTTCAGGGATGTAATCTATCAGGATGAGGAGTGGTCTAGCCTGGGCAATCCTAGGTCCTCTTTGCCTGGTCAGTCTTCCAGGTGACCATTTCTTCCACTTCCTTATTAGGAGTTCAAAGTCACTTAGGAATGGCAGAACCACTTTCTATCCCAATCTAGCAAAATATAATAGTACCTGCATAAAGACCTCAGAAGCCAGGCATCTGGAAACATCTTCAAGTCCCAGGTTTAAACTACCAATTAGCCATACATCAACATCTTGATGGAAGGACTGATCTCAGAAAGGATTCTGGTATTAATTAGTTATGTGGCTTTAGGAAAGCCACTGACCCTCTCCAAACTTCCTTCATGACATCTGTAAAATGAGATAATCTCCAAGGTCTCTTTTGGCATTAACATTCTGTGATCTATGAGCCTTTTTAGTACCTGGGGAAACATAGTTTTTTCTGCTCTGCTCTGGCCCTATGGATCTCTAGATTAAACTGAAGGAAGCATTCTCTCCTCAACTGTGTGGCCCATTTCCAAGACTTGGCTACCATCCCAAAGGATCAAACTTGTTCACACAGTTATAAGTCTGAGAAGGGGTGGGAATCATGGACTATTGAGAATTGCAAGGCACTTTCTATTCCATTTTCTTGACTTTAAAAATGAAGAAAGAACGTTTAGAGCAATTTCAAGACTCCTCACATGTCTAACCAGTGGCAGAAAATCAACTAGAACTCAGTCTAGTTGTAGTCCCAGTCTCAGTGTAGCCCCCATTCCACAAGGGGGGGAATTCCACAACGGGGGTCCTTGGCTGCAGGCATGGGCCACGCCCAAGCTCCTCCACTGGCCTCCAGTTCTCTCCAGCTGGCCTCCTTGCAGCAGTTTCTGTGTGAGACTGCAAGTGAAAGCATTCTCAGCGTAGCAATTCTTTCTTCTCTTCCTCTTTAGGCTTGAGCCTTCTTCATCCCTTCTTATTACTTGGTGGGACCACACCAAAGGAAGCAGTAAGGAACAATGAGAGGCCACACACCACAACTACAGGGTATTCACTTACCAAGATTAGAAGCTACAGGCCACATTCAGGTCAGAGGCTCCATGGCCTCTTCTTTGGCCCAGTTTGTAAGTTCAGCGCCTTTGCGGCCTCGCTGGCCTGCAAGGGCAAAGGAGTCCCATGGAGAGCTCCGTGGAGGTTTGGGGATATTCACTTTCATCAATAGCAGTCACAAATATTTCCTGTGAGACAAGCTCATTACTAAGCACTGGCTGAGTCCAAGTCTGCCCACCCTTCCATCTACCTTCACAGTGTGGGGGCAGCAGCTTTCATTTGCTGGGCCTACAGCTGAACAGATGGGGCCTGAGTTTGCCTACACAGGCAGGAAACCAGCCCAGGCAAAGCCCCTCTTCTGCTGAGGAGGGAGGGGCAGCCACACTCCAGTGTGCCATCCAGACCCTTCAGGATCACCTCTTAGTAACAGAATACTTTACATGCTCTTGCCATATCTGGCAAGGAGAGGAACCTCCTCCACAGATCCCTAACAGGCCAGGTTCACATTTTCTGGGTCCACAACATGGTGGAGTCTGGCTTGAAGCTGAGAATATGCAGATGGGATTTTAGTCAAGAGTATAAGAGCTGCTAAGGAGCCCAGTTGGAACTAAACCCTAGTTATCACTGTATGACTAACCTCCAAATTTCTCTTATTTTTAAAAAATTGGTCATCATGAATGAAATGAGTTTAAAGGATTTGTATTCTCAGCCCCTTCTTTCCTACCCATTTCATCTTACTTCTCTTTCATACATCCCTCCCATTTCTCTCACATGCAGTCTTCCCCTGACCTTGCCTCCACAATCTATGAAGCACAGATGCAGTGGACAACTTTGCTAGTGATGAAACACTGAACTCAAGATTTGAAAACTGGATTGACAAAGGCCAGTTCTGTCACTTTGTGGGTACAGAACTGTGAGAAAGTTCTTTGCCAAGCTAAGTGCCTTCATCTGTAAAATGGAGACAATGGCTACAATTACTTCACAGGAACAAATGAAGACTAAATCAGAACAGATATATTAAGTTTTTAGTGTGATGGTTAGCAAGTAGTAGATAAACATCCCAATAAACGACCATTGAAGTAGAGGATGAAACCTGAGTATTCAGGCCACTGGGAAAATACTTTGGAGAATCACTTTCATATCTGAGTTCTCTGATATCTGAAGCCTGCCAGAAATCCTGGCTCTACCACTTACTATGTGACCCTAGGCAATATATTTGACCCATTCATAAAATGGACAATAGAGTTGATAGGAAGATCAACAGTAGTACACACAGAGGAAAGGTCTGATAAATATTAACTAATAATGCTCTTGTTTAACTGTAAATGCAAACAGGTCTTAATAAAGAATGGGATCACCAACTTGCTACAGTGGAACTTCCCAGGCCTTTAATAATGTCACAGCATATTTAAGGCAGTGCAGGTTACTATGCAGCAGACAATACTGAGATTTTGGGCGTGGTAGAATTCAGAAAGCTGAGAAATCCTGGATCTCCTGATTCTTAAACCAGAGCCCATGGGCTGGCAATAAGGGCTTAAGGAGCAAGCTTGCCAGATAACACAAAGGGGGAGGGGTAGACAAACCAGGGTCTGAAAGCAGCGCTGGAAAGGGAGGGATACTAAGCTGATGTCATATTCTACTAGACCAGGACCCTAGGTCTTAGCCATAGATGGTCCTACCCGCCACTTGGCTGAGACAGGGGGTCTTTTGGGGGGTTAGGAAAAGGTTGACCTAGTCTCTCCCTCCAATGGTGGCCTGTCAAATGACCCAGGCTCTCCTCCCAGCAGATATAGGGGCCAGAATTTCCTTTCTAGTAAACTGCTACTGAAGATTGCTACGCAGTTCTTAGGGAGTCCCTGGGAAGAGAGGGCTGGTGAAGCTCACGGGGCAGAAGACTTAAAACGCCTCCCCCAATCGCTGCGCGCAGGAGAAAAGGAGGAGAGTCAAGGCTGCAGCTCCATGAATGAACCGTGGGTTGCGCCGTGAGTTCACCTCAATCCTTCCCAGGTTGTCTTTCCCCCAGCTCCTTCACTTGGTCTTTCCTTCTACTGCTTCCCGCCCCCGCAACCTTCATTAAGAAAACTATCCTTTAAAGCCCTAGTTAGAGCCCAGAAGGGCTGAGGGAGCGTGCGAGGGAGAAGGGCCGGCACTGGTGCAGCGAAACCCAGTCTAGGTCTACTGGCTCCAAGCAGCCCCGGTCGCCCGCCCCCATGCAGCTCCAAACTCCGAGTCCGAGTCGCCTGGCCGGACCGCGCGGTGAGGCGCCCCGTCAGCATTCCGTGGGGGGTGAGGATGATGCGGGCCGGTTGGGAGGCCGGCCAACTGCAGCAGCCCCGCCGCGGGCCGCGTCCTAGGCTCGCCGGCCCCTGAGCCCACCAGCCTAGTGCCAGAGGGTGCCGGGCGACTGGGTGCGGGGGCCGCGCGGTCTCCTGCTGCAGCCCCGGGCGGTTCCAGCCTATCAGCGGCTCGCTCCAACCGGACCAAAATAGCAGCGAACGCCTGCGACTTGCGCGCTGCCCCTCACTTGACGCTCACTCCGGCTCGCTCGCCTGGCCCGCTCCCTCCGTCCGTAGGGGGCGGGGAGGAAGCGGCCGGGGAGGGGGCCGAGGAGTCGGGGAGTGAGAGAGAGGGAGAGGAGGAAGGAAGAAGAAGGGAGAAAGGCAGGCGGCTGGCCGGCCGATCAGAAGCGCGGACTCGGGCTGCGCGGCGCGGGCCAGCGCGGCGCTGGAAGGCGCCGGCGTTAACCCCTCGAGGGCAGGCGGCGGAGGGGGAGCTGTGTTAATACATAAGAGCACTGCATCACGCTAATCTTCTCCCCAGAACAGTATGCGTCAGCAGTACATTCACGTTCTGACTGAAGGACAAAAGGATGAGAGAGCAGTCTGCGTGGCTGCTGCCTGCAACACTGCGAGCCCGGCGCGAGGAGGAGACGGTGGGCGCCGAGCGCAGGAGCCCCGCTGCTGCCGCCGCCGCCGCCGCTAGCCAGCGGGGACCATGTTCCCAGGTTCCGGAGCGGTTCCCGCAGCCGCGACCCCCGCTGCTCACGCCGCCGCCAGCGCTCGGGCCGCTGCAGCAGTCCGCGGGCAGCGTAGCCACTGAGGGTGCCGGGAGCCCCAGCCGCGAACTCGCCTTCTCCGCACCAAGCCTGGGCCGGGGGCGCGCCGGGGGCCCGGCAGCGGCGGGCGGCGGCGGGCGGTTGCGCGCAGCCGGGGGCTGCGGCCACCGCCGCCGCCGGACCCGCGCCCGCCCCCGGACTCCCTGAAGGGGCCTGCGGTGCGGGCGCGACAGCCGCACGCTCCTCGACCCGCGGACTCGGTCCCGGCGCAGTGTCCACGCCGCTGCCCCTCAGGGGCTGGACGGATTACCGTTCCTTGCGCCAGCAGACGGCGGACTGGAGAACTAAGCCCAGTTTTTGTCTTTTTAACCCTTCCGAGAAGAGGCGAGGAGAAAGGGGGTGTGTGTCTGGGGAGGGCGAAGGCGCCGCGAACACCTCCTCTTAACTCTCGCAGCCCCGCGAGCTCACGACTGCAATCAGCTGCCGCCGGCCCGGCGCGGCCAACGCGGGAGAGCGAAGCGCAGCAGAGAGAGCGAGCAAGCGCGGCCTGGGAGGTTCGGGGCGCCCCCGCACCCCTGCCGGCGGCGGCCCAGGGACCAGGGACGGGGTGGGGGCGCCGGAGGCACACTTTGGTGATGAAGCGCCTTCCCCCGCGGCTGGAGCCAGCCAGTGCCAGGGTCCAAGGACAAAGCAGGGAAGCGCTGGTGGCGCGGCTCCTCGGGCTGAGGGGGGGGCATGCACCTGCATAGCCCGCCGGGCCTCGGCTCTTCCTGGCGCGCCTCAACTCCGCGGCTTCACGGGCTCCGTCTCCGGATTTACTAGAAGCCATTTTGTCTCCCCCACCCCTTTCCTCCCCTCCCCTCTGCCCTCCCCGCCCCCCGCCACTTCCCCCTTTTGTTAATTAAAAACTAAGAAGTCAGAAATGGGAACGAGGTGCCCGGCTCCCAGGGAGAAAGCTTGAGGACACCACGCCACTTCTTTCCAGCCTTCCTTCCGAGGTAGGTGACAGCGATTTGGGTGGGGATGGTTGCAAGGTGGGAGGCAAAGTCTTAGCTTTCGGAGGGCTAGCCTGGACGGTGGGCTGGAGGATGAGGGGCCGCTCTGTAGTTTGGCAGGATTTTTCTCGGCCGATGTGCTCCTCTCTCTAATCGCCCCCTCCTCACCTCCTTCTCCAGATGGAAAGAGGAGCTCCTAGCTCACTTAAGCCGGGGTAGGGCTGGTTCTCCTTTCCGAGCCAAAATCCCAGGCGATGGTGAATTATGAACGTGCCACACCATGAAGCTCTTGTGGCAGGTAACTGTGCACCACACCTGGAATGCCGTCCTGCTCCCCGTCGTCTACCTCGCGGCGCAAGTGTGGATTCTGTGTGCAGCCATCGCTGCTGCCGCCTCAGCCGGGCCCCAGAACTGCCCCTCCGTCTGCTCGTGCAGTAACCAGTTCAGCAAGGTGGTGTGCACCCGCAGGGGCCTCTCAGAGGTCCCCCAGGGCATTCCCTCCAACACCCGGTACCTCAACCTCATGGAAAACAACATCCAGATGATCCAGGCCGACACCTTCCGACACCTCCACCACCTGGAGGTCCTGCAGCTGGGCAGGAACTCCATTCGGCAGATCGAGGTGGGGGCTTTCAACGGATTGGCCAGCCTCAACACCCTGGAGCTGTTTGACAACTGGCTGACTGTCATCCCCAGTGGAGCCTTTGAGTACCTGTCCAAGCTGCGGGAGCTCTGGCTTCGCAACAACCCCATAGAGAGCATCCCTTCTTATGCCTTCAACCGCGTGCCCTCCCTCATGCGCCTGGACTTGGGGGAGCTCAAGAAGCTGGAGTATATCTCTGAGGGGGCTTTTGAGGGGCTATTTAACCTCAAGTACCTGAACTTGGGCATGTGCAACATTAAAGACATGCCCAATCTCACCCCCCTGGTGGGGCTGGAGGAGCTGGAGATGTCAGGGAACCACTTCCCTGAGATCAGACCTGGCTCCTTCCATGGCCTAAGCTCCCTCAAGAAGCTGTGGGTCATGAACTCACAGGTCAGCTTGATTGAGCGGAATGCTTTTGATGGGCTGGCCTCACTTGTGGAACTCAACTTGGCCCACAATAACCTCTCTTCTTTGCCCCATGACCTCTTCACCCCACTGAGGTACCTGGTGGAGTTGCACCTACACCACAATCCTTGGAACTGTGATTGTGACATTTTGTGGCTTGCTTGGTGGCTTCGGGAGTATATACCCACCAATTCCACCTGCTGTGGCCGCTGTCATGCTCCCATGCACATGCGAGGCCGTTACCTGGTAGAGGTGGACCAGGCTTCCTTTCAGTGCTCCGCCCCCTTTATCATGGATGCACCTCGAGACCTCAATATCTCTGAGAGTCGAATGGCGGAACTTAAGTGTCGGACTCCCCCTATGTCCTCTGTGAAGTGGTTGCTGCCCAATGGGACAGTGCTCAGCCATGCCTCCCGCCACCCACGAATCTCCGTCCTCAATGATGGCACTTTGAACTTTTCCTATGTGCTGCTCTCAGACACTGGAGTCTACACATGCATGGTGACCAATGTGGCAGGCAATTCCAATGCCTCGGCCTACCTCAATGTGAGCGCGGCCGAGCTCAACACCTCCAACTACAGCTTCTTCACCACGGTAACAGTGGAGACCACAGAGATCTCACCTGAGGACATAACGCGAAAGTACAACAAGCCTGTTCCTACCACTTCCACTGGTTACCAGCCGGCATATACCACCTCTACCACGGTGCTCATTCAGACCACCCGTGTGCCCAAGCAGGTGCCAGTACCCGCGACAGACACCACTGACAAGATGCAGACCAGCCTGGATGAAGTCATGAAGACCACTAAGATCATCATTGGCTGCTTTGTAGCAGTGACTCTGCTAGCTGCTGCCATGTTGATTGTCTTCTATAAACTTCGTAAGCGGCACCAACAGCGGAGTACAGTCACGGCCGCCAGGACAGTTGAGATTATCCAGGTGGATGAAGACATCCCAGCAGCAGCATCTGCAGCAACAACAGCAGCTCCATCCGGTGTATCAGGTGAGGGGGCGGTAGTGCTGCCCACAATTCATGACCATATTAACTACAACACCTACAAACCAGCACATGGGGCCCACTGGACAGAAAACAGCCTGGGGAACTCTCTGCACCCCACAGTCACTACTATCTCTGAACCTTATATAATTCAGACCCATACCAAGGACAAGGTACAGGAAACTCAAATATGACTCCCCCTCCCCCAAAAACTTACAAAATGCAATAGAATGCACACACATACACAAAAAAAGACAGCAACTTTTGTACAGAGTGGGGAGAGACTTTTTCTTGTATATGCTTATATATTAAATCTATGGGCTGGTGAAAAAAACAGATTATATTAAAATTTAAAAAGAAAAAATCAAAACAAAACTATTTTCTAACTTGTAAGTTCTATTTAAAGGGGGAGGGAGGGGAATCTTGGGAATGTTGTGGGGTACAAGCCAACTTGCTGTGCCACCAGGAGGGATTTCTGGTATGAGGTGGAAACTGCTAAGATAAAAAACTGAAAGAACAACAACAACAAATGCCTCTAAAGAGGTAGGGTGCGGGCTGCTGAGGGGTAGGAAGGATAGACTGCATCTGTCATTTTTTAGAAGATGCTTCATAGAATACAAGAATACCCATTTCTATAGACATCTTTCTTAAGGTGAGAGCTGTCTTTGCAGATTTCTTATTAAAAAATTAAAAAAAACAAAAAACAACCCTCTCCCCCAGTCAAAGCCCATAAATTTGTACTGTGCCAAAAATGTTGGGAGGCAATAATTTTTTATCTTCAGAGAACTAGGGGAAGATAGATCTGTAAATGTATTTTAAGCAGGAAAACCACCAATATTCAAATGAATCCTGAAAGTGGCTGAGTCTTTGTCCATGTGCACAAGTCCTCTGGGTTTGTGCACTGGGACTTGCATGTGCTCCACCTGACAGAGTGCTTCAGGACAGAGCTGACTGAGAAGGAAGGGAGCTGGCATTAGCTCTGTCAAATGCTTTCACATTGCACCAGATTCCTGCAGTTGGGCTTAACCCACTCTGCAAGGCATGTGTCTATTCAGGGTTTCCCAGGAGAAGGAGGAGGCCCCCGAGGGGGGTGCTGCACAGGGGAGGTTGGGAAGGAGGGCAGCAGCCCAGAGAATGATTCACAGGAGGCCGTATATTAGCATTGTAGCATGTCCACCTGTTGTTCCGGGTATCTGACAAATGATTGTAGACAATGATGGCATTTTATGATTTTTCTAAAAGGTCTTGTTTGTTTTAAGGTGGAGAGGGAGGAGAGGCTGGGACTGGAGAGCTTGGGGGAGTGGAAGCTTTTCTCATGCTTGGGATTCGGTGACTATTCTAAATGCTGATTCATTAGGGATTATTACAGCTGATGCCAACTGGTTGTGGTGATGGAGTGGGGGGAAAGCATGAGTAGGGAAGAAAAAAAGAGACAAAAAAGGGTATAGGCTCACTTAAAAGAAGCCTTTCCCAAACAGGATGCTTCACAAAAGAGATGGGAAATTCAGTTAAAGAGACAAGCATGCATGCTTGCGCAAAGTGAGTTCTGCATGGAGTCCTGTTGAATGGGGTACCTGGGGGGAAGCTTCCCTCCCCCAGGCCTACCTCCAGAAGAGGTGTAAGAGAAAGGGTGTGGGGGGGCAGGCAGATCTCTGTTATTCTGGTCCACTTAATGATGTAACTTCTTTCAACTATTATTTTAGCTTTAAGAGGAAATAAAGGGTTTAGATTTGAAAGGGGGTGGCATGGGTTGGGGAATGCCAACAAAAGAACATGATTGTAATGTGAGAAAAGTGTATTTTTGTATTTTAATAAATATTGTTCAATTTTTAATTCAATGTCCCCAAAGGGTTAAATTGAATAAGATCCTGAACCTAGAGATTCTTAAGAGCATCGACCAAATCATTTCTATTTAAAGAAAAAAAGGGGGTTGGGGAGGGAAGAGGTACAATGGGAGCTGGGGAAGACAAATGTTAATTTTTATGAAGTATGGGAAAATGCTAAAGCTGTCAACAACCTTTCCTTAGCATAAATAAACGCACCCCAATTCTAGTGCATCTTCCACGAGCTAAGTGTGTTAGTCCCTGGCTTTGTTGGGGGTAGAAGCAAATTCCCTATGCCCTGGAAAAGGAGGGGAAATGGGTCAGCCTCAGCTCCTGGGACCTGGCCAGAAGTTAAGTGCCACCTCAGCAGAAGCTGCTGGTCAGGCAG